>JAPYZM010003057.1:0-25545 GCA_030522845.1 Psyttalia concolor
CTTTGAGGGGAGGTTTGAGGGCAAAGTGGTTTTTTTTGTGTGCGGAGTGCGGAAAAGTCAAGATCGTGTGTAAAGTGAAATTCGAGTGCGTAAAGCTTCGCTTTACGCACGAGTTTCACTCTACGCACGATTTCTGACTTTTACGCACACTGTGCGGACAAGTAGCACTTAACGCACGAAAACCGGTACCGAAAAGTGAACTTTTTAGGCAGGTATTGCAAAAAAGCAGTTTGCCACTGACTCTCAGAAATAAAATCCCCATAAATGAGACAAAAATTCTAAATATTCCAAAATCCTTTCAAGAATATTTCTTCCGTGACCTTCACATAATCTTTTCATATAAATTTATCAATTTATTACAAAAACAAAATTAAATGGATTACTAATTTTTTTGAATGCATATTCTCCTACTTCAAATGTTTATCAATTTTAAAAAGTCCCACAGAGACTGGGACTTTTTAAACAGTTTCAGTCCCAGGAACAGGTGTTTTAAATTCTAATCCAGATGAAAATTTTGATTTCTCCATCTGCCGCTAAAATTCCGTAGACTTTTGAGTTTGATGTATTTTTTAGATAATGTAAGTAAATGTTTAGAATCCCCAATAATTGTAAATCAATCCCTGACTATTCGGGGTGAGAAGTAAAATTAGGCTGTGATGCATTCAAAAAATATTTTGCTCAGTGAAATTTACCGATAGGCCAGGAAAGCGGAAGTTATGCAAAAATAATCCCTATGGAGTTGTAAACAGACCTAAGTGCAACGAAATGTCCACCAGTCGGCCGTGACCCTGTTTATCGCATACCTTCCGGCTCTGGGGGATCATGGCACACCTTCGGAGCTATAACGCGACGGGTTGATCTTAATCGCGAGTGAAAATAGCACGAGATTCCGCGAGGACGTGAAAAACCAGAAGTAGAGCCGTGGAAATCTCGTCACTCTATCAAGAAATTTTTATTTGTTCTCATGACGAATGCACCTGTTTACTCCGATGAAGAGGTTTTATGGACAACAGTCATGAGGAAAGAGATAGAATTCAGAATCAAGTGGAGAAAGGGAAAATGAGAGACACTTGAATTATATTGCGTTCGAAAGTTTATATCTCTTCTTGTAAGAAGTGAAAAATTGTATAATTCCAATTCTGCTATTTATTGATTGGTATTTTTGTTAAAGAAATTATATACTCCCTGATTACTTCTCCTTTTGCTCCCCAACAATTATCTTCCCTCTATTGTTCTCATTACTTAAAAAACGGTTTCTGAAATCAAAACAAGAACTTCTTCCGTGTATGTTGAAGAGATAATAGTAGGAAATGTCATGAAAATTGTTTTTAAGATGGTTCTCATTGTTAGTTCTCTCTCATTCACTTCGCTTTATTGCTCACTTGAGAGCGAAATAAACTGATGTGAGAAATGGCTGAATATGCAATGAAAACTAATAAACACCGGAAAACCCACGGGGTTCCCTCATTCGATGCGACTCCTCCTACTTACACTTGTGAGTACAAATGTTAAAAAAATATGCACTCGACGGCCGTGACCTTATTCCTGCATACTTTCCGACTTCAACATCTCGGCACTACCTCCATTGCGCTTCATCTTAATTGCGATAATAAATGATACCCTGATATAAATATGATATATTTGTTTTGGTAAATGCTGCAGCACCCGTAATAAACGGTTTGTTTTCCATGCAAGCTAACTGGATTTAGCGTGTAATGAATAATCCCATTATGTTTATGAGGAATTCCGGAAGATGACTGGAGAAAATGGGAAGTAGCTCAGAACATTCGTTTTATGATATGCGTCATCGCGTGGGACAAATAACATAGTCATTTATAAATCGACGTCTAATAAAGAAAATTTTCTCTCAAATCTCCTGAGACTTCGAAGAAATTGCCACTATGTTAAAGTTTCTAAAATTCACAGCTGAAAGTCGTGCCAAAAATTTCTAACAATCCATTAATAATGCTTTAATCAATAAATTGTGGACTGCGACAAATAAAATATACTCCTTCGTCAGATAAGGTTCCCTAAAAAACCAATTTTACGAGACGTAAAAGTGAATATTACTTCGTACAAGCTTCCAAGAATCACCGAAAGCTATCGCGAAAAATGACTGACAGTCCCACAAAAATAAACCAAAATCCCCAATATCCCAAAATCGACAGCTTTCGAATGAATAAATCTTTTAATAATCATAGAAACATAAAAAAAATAAAGTACAATACTGCTTAATTTCGATTATGTACATCACTGGCTTAAGTACTTACAGGAAAACTGAAATAATTATAAATAATTCACGATAATGAGGTAAAAAATGGAGAGTAAACGAGTGATACAGTGAGAACATATCTACAAATAGAAAACACTTGATACAATCACCCGCATAAGCTACTCCTGATAATGCTTCCATCCCTGATAAGCGAGGTCCTGCCCATAGGAAGCTCCCTCGTTTTGGTAACTATTGTGATAGCCAGAGTTATCCTGATAATTCGAATGGTCAGCCGGATATCCGTGATTATTCGTTTCCTTGTAGTGCGAAAAGCCCAGACCATTCTGTGTGTAGACCGGTGGCTGGTAGTTACTCAGTATTGGTCTACAGAACTTGAAGAAGCCAATGACTCCCGGGATGACGATTGCCATGAAGCCTAAGAATTTTTTGAATGACGCCAAGCCGAGAATCAGGGGCAGAAACAGGAGGAGCTTCAGCTTGAATAATTTTAGAATTATCAGCATGGGGATGAGGAGTTTCTTCAGACGTTTGCGAGCTGTAAACATTGACATCATTAATTAATTACTAGAATAATGTGATCGATCATTTTTAGTATCACAAAAAAGCATCAGCCTATGTTATTGGGCATTTGTTCTTCTCCATTCTCCCAGCCAACGAAATTTCAACAATCTTGCTTTTGATCTGTCTTTCGTCTTGGTTTTTAGTTTTTATTTATCCTGCCCGAAATTATTTTCGTAAGTCGATCAAGGCAAATGTGACAGTTTCTGAGTGACTGAGTCTAAGAGAATGTCCCCGGAATAAATAATACTCACAGAAAAGAGTGTCCTTCTTATTCTCGAGGGTATCGATCTCATCAGCAATCTCGTCCAAAAATCTGGGAGCATAAACCTCGTTTTCTCCAGTCGCCCAAGACGGTATATTCACCTCGATAGCAACAGTTTTAACGAACTTCTCCGCTTTCCGAGCAGCGAACTTGACCAGCTGATCCCAATCAGACTCATCTGACCTGAAGCGTAGCGGCAATATTATTATTAACGCGTCATAAACCACTGGTTGGTTGTTCGAGGTGAGTTTTATGACGTTTAAATACGTACCTTGGGGAGCTGGAATATTCGTACGGCTGACGAGCGACGTCCTGCACCACATCCCGCCCCATCCTCACGAACTTGACCTGATCGGTGAAAAGGTACTCGGGCTGGTCGAAGAAATCAGCAAAGGAGCCGATCGCTCGAGATTTAAAGCATTCAGCGAGATCGCCATTTAGACATGCCTGATTCATCCTTGCAAGATAGGGGTCCACATGTTGACCGGTACCAAGACCTATCCAATCGAAGAGTCCCTTGCCTTGACGCGTCTTGTTTTGTTGAAGGCTTTCTTCTCCAGGCTTCGCATCTTGGAATTTCAGGGATTCCCCTGGATTGTCTAGAATCGATTCAAAATCATTTGTTGAATTATCAAGCTGTCAAGTTGTCCACATTTTTTTAATGTATAGGATAACCATGTAACGAATTATGTTTTTTAAATTCCACCTCCAACTGTCAGAATTTGGCGTAGTGACTTTGTTTATTTGACCACGTCAAAATTTGTTCTTCAGGGCTCAAAAAAAGACCTAAAAGAAAGTAATAAGAAATTGTTATTTTATGCGACTTTTAAAAGATCTTTTCAAAACCCGCTAGCCTGAAAATTGTGCACATGGTAATACATCTCCCGTTTTTAACAAAAGTTTTTGACATTCGTGAAGATTGTATTTTCAATTGAAAATTTGTTTCCAAATTTTTCTTATCAACTAGAAGGCCGGAGGCGTTGGACGTCAACCGTTGGGAGGATCATAGGGGTTTTTATTTACTATCGTCTTCGTCTGTCCCTTGTCTGTGTCTGTATCAACATCTCTTGTCTTTGGGAGCGCGTCGATGGTCCAACAGGTATTCACCGAGACCGCTCTCCTTTATAACCGGGGCTAATCAGTCGGTGCTTGTCGGAGCAGCCGACGATGGGGATGGGACCCCGTAACCTCGCTCAAACACTCTAGAATCATCCCCTCCTCCCTTACTAATAAATTTGGCTATTTCAGGTACGACTTCCATCTCTTTTAATCCCATTAACCTTTTTCCACTTTTCACGTATCTGAGCGTCGAGCGGACGCAGAGGACCACCGCCCGAGGTTCCCAGTCGGTGCGATGTAGACTTTAGGTCTTAACGTCGACATCATAGCAAAGTTTCCTCTAGCTACTACGATACTAGCCAGCAGATTCGGATTTTTCCTTGACCCCCTTGGCAGAGCAGATTCGGATTTTTCCTTGACCCCCTTGGCAGAAGTGGATACCAGACTTAACCGGCGTATGGTCCACCGCGACTGGATAGCCGTGGAGGCTTTAAGCCCTCCCAAGTAACGCATTCAAAATGTCTTGTCTTTGGGACCAAGCACCACGTCCTCGTCATTGGTCCCGGGTCACGCAAACATTAGTGAAGTAAGTGATCTTCCGGAACCCACAACACCCGACCCAGTTTGTCGTTCCGACACCGCGTTTTCAAATTCATAATTCATGCCATAGAATCTAGAATCTAACAGTACACCAAATTTCAAAAGAATCGAAGATCTTCATAGACTTTTCCCGTTATTTTATACGACTTTTAATTCTTTAAAAAATCCTGCAGCTCAAAAATTGAACACATGGAGCTATTTTTTCGGTTTTAATTAGTTGTACAGTATATAACATTCGATCCTAATGTTCATTAATAACTTGTTACAGGTGGACGCCATCGGCAAAGTAGAAACGCATCCTTCGCCGCCAGTGACTGGTAAACTTGACATTGAAGCGACTTTGAGGAGGCGAAAGGAACTTACCATGGTTCTCACCTGAACCGTCCTCGAAGGTAACAGCTCTCACCGATGCTATTACCGATAGAGTGAAGACATACACCCAGTTCCATCCTGATGGTCGCATGGCCAATTAGCTATCCAACTGCTCCGCTGAGGTAATTTTCTTAACAGATCAGATTACTAAGATTAACGACATTTTACACATTTCATTGATTTCACTACTTAAAATACATGCAGAGAACATTAAATAGATTTCTCATTCGTCTCGATCGATTACGCGGTGAATTTCACTATTAGTCGGCTCATTACCTCGTACAAAGCTTCAGGTGACACAATTCTTGATTATCGTTATAAATGAGTTGAACGTCCCCAGCAGTAAAGTCAAGGTGAAAGTCGTTGTTTCTAGCCAATGTTTTCGTTCGAAATTATTCAAATGTCTGAATCGAGGTACTTATCTCAAGCGTTCAAATCCCCAGACTTATAAAGACCACCAAATATGACTGACGCTCGGGGATTTGATCCTTATCTCCGAGAATTTACGATAATACTCACTTATGGGCTTCAAATGCAGTTCGTCATGGCTGTTTGAGAACCAGTAACGTCAGTGTCTCGTCATGTACTCCATCTCTCGAAATTTTAATTCAAAAATGCCCCACAAACCACAAAAATTTCTAACTGACGCCGGAACTTGTGCACTCATTCGACTCGAATCGGCGCCCACGCGCACCTGAGAACAACTACCGGTGGAGTTGTGTACAGTCAGACACGCAATGGTATAACGAAATGCCGTTATCTTCCTGGACCAATGGGAATTCACGGTGCGTCTCGTTAACTCTTTGAATTCCAAATGCGTTGGTCACGATCGGTGAATAATTTAGGAGAATCGTTTATTCGAGGGTCAGGTGGATTTTCTGTTCTCGTCGGTCAAGTGGTCACTGAAGGCCTATTAAAATGATTGTGCCAGTTGTAAATGATGCCAGAATTGAAGGAGTTTCTTCCGGTTGTTGAGATCGTTTTAACGTCCGCGCTCACGGAAATGACGCTTTGCAATCGAATATAAATGACTTTATCTGAGATTTTTCGCGACATGTGGCTCATGAAAAATGTCTGCAGTATATAAGATAAATAAGATAAATAATTCGTCTCATTGTCTTTGATTTAAAAACAATAATCATTGATTTATGAGCGACACCTGAATTCTCGCTTGTGTTGCAAACAATTTCATCAACTGTTGGGAAAGCTCTGTCTTCAGTTTGATGCCGACTATTATAACGGCATGAAAAGTATAATGACCGTAAGACACTAACTACAAAATTTATAATTACGGACAGTATCAATTGTGGTAGATTGATATGAGTTATTTACATTTTTCAACGAATCCACAATTTTTGGGGTTGTTACCTCAAATTTATTTTCTGTCCTGAAAAATCACAAGATAAATTTTCAAATTTCGTGAGATTTTAAGTGAAAGCTACAACTCCTTGAGATTGTGGATTTTTAATAATTTTTTTTTCAATTCTCTCCTCAAAATTGCTTATCAATTGCTCGTGAAATTCCCTTTTTTCTCGCAGTGTATGAAATGATTGGGTAATTCCAGGTAAGCAAATGATTTGTAACGAGATTTTTCTCGTTAAATTTTACGTCAGGAAAATATCCATTAGAGATTTTAAAAATAAAATTAAAGAATTGAATAAATTTCCTTCAATTTTGTAGATCAATCGCGTTTATATTTAGATCTGATATATAATTTCCCGAAAATACCAATAATTTTCCTCGCCGTTATTTTCATTCTCTTACAAAGACTTACCTCGAAAAATCCAATTACGCTCGAAAAGTTTTGAGACCGAAATTTTCAAGACGTCCTGCATCCGCGTAATGGGAAGGGTGTCTGACCATGCGGGGTTCGCCACCAAACGTTTTATACCCTAGTCCTGCTATTACGGGAGAAAGATCAGTGGGCGAGTTGCGAAAGCCAACTACGTAAGATGTTCGCGGAGAAATGCGAAATGAAAAATAATAAACTCAAAAAAAAAATTGAGAGTGAAAGTGATTCTCAGGATATGGTGCCGGAACTCAGTGACGCTTAAGGTCAGGGGATGGTTCAGGGAGAGGTGGGCGCGAGTAAAGACCAGGATTTCCAGTGTCAGTGACATTGCGGCAAAACTGCGTCAGAGGCACTCGTATAATTTTCTCGCCGCATTTCGCACAACGTAAAAACCGTCTTTCACTTATTCCGAGACACTGGCGTCACGAGGCAACGAAAGAGAGTGAACTAGGTCTCAGTCTGCGTTGAACATCCTCAGTGATACCGTGGCAGGACCTAAAGAAACTCTCTCACTGATTTGACAAAGCTCAAAACCTAAAAAATCCTGTTTAATCCGTTTTAAATCAATTCAATAACAAAAATAAATTAAATAAACTGTCTAACCTCATGGGAATTAAATTCATTCCACGATTACGCGCAATACTGTGTCTCCAACATAATTTAACAAGTCCCATCAGTATCACATTTCTGGATACCGAAGGAAGACCGCAGCTAGCAAACAGCCAAATCAATTTTTATCCTCCTCACATTCCAGTCTCACCACTCAATCATCATTACTCCTAATTCCCCTCAACATTACCCCAAGTGTCATGGATAATCCTATAATCGTTTTTGGTTTCCAGCTGGGAGAACCCCCAACGATTCCGCGACAATTCCTAGAACAACTCTCCCAGTAATTTCTCAAAGAAAGAAGAAAACAAAAACATTCAGTTTCATTCGTTTTAATTCAATCAAACAATTCAATAAATTAAATAAATTATCTAGTCTTATCAGAAGTAAGTTTGTTCTATATTAAGGTGTAGCGTGTGGCGCAGATTCATTCGGTACCCAAGGAAGACCGCCAGTAGCAAACAGCAAAATCTTCGTCTGTCTTCCTCGCGTACCAATCTCACCACTCAATCATCATCACTCATAATTCTCCTTAACAACTGCCCGCGGCTCATGAGTACTCCCATAATGGACTTTCGATTCTGTCCAGAAACCAATGTCACCCGAAATGACCAGAAAACATGCCTGAAGAGATTACCAAGTGCCCAGTGCTCTTCATTGTCATCTATCAAACAATAATATCTGCATCGACTTTCACCTCAGTCAATAAAGTCCACCGGACGCTCCCACATTTCACTATTAATTCTGCCCATCGGAAAAAAAAATCTAAAGCATCGCACAAACTGAGTCTACAGCTTTCTCGCGTGCACGAGTTTGTCGATATCCTGATAAGTAGCGAGCATCGCTTGATTCTGCCTTAGACTGGGATCGTCCCTCCCTATATCACACCCGGAGTAAACCTTCTCACAGCTTATGCCATCCTGGCCGTCCTTGGCAGCCTTCATGTACCTAAAGAATCGCAGAACATCGGGATTGTCACTGCTCGGCCTTCTCAGCTCGTTCAACTCCCTCGACAATTGCGCAGACACCAAATTCGAGTACGGAGCGAATCTTGCTGGGCTCCTGTACATCGCACAAACTGCATACTCACGACAGAACTCGGTCGTATGACCGAGACGGGAGAATACCGCGTCTAGCCGAGATAGCAGTGGCGAATAGAATGGGTCATAGTTCGTCAACAGTAACGAACTCGTTGGTATCTCATGGAAGACCTGCGGGAGAAAATAACGGGTCACGTGATGATTTTACGGAGACAAATGAAGAGCCTGCAGTGGAGAATTGCTGTTGATAAAGCCGGTGAATTTACTTTTTTTTCAATTTTACCTCTGACTGAAACTAACAACTTCGTTGAAAATTCAAACAATCCGGGCAACTGTCGAATGCTCTAGAAACCCACTGGGAACATTACCTTGAAATCCTGGGTCTTCGAGAGTCCATTAGTAGCCACATGCCTCGTATAATACCGATCGTTGAATCCATTAACTCCGGCATACCTAGAGTCGACGTATGACAATCTCGAATCAGGTTTGGGAGACGGCTGCATGAGCATTCCCTCGTCGTACATGGCTGATGCTGGTAGCGTACCAAGTGGCTGTTTCATCATGTAATCATCCCGGTAAGGATCCGAATTATCCTTGAACTCGAAATTCTCCTCTGGCTGTGCTGCACCACCTGAGCCTTGGGCAAACGAAGTAAGGCCTGCTGAGCGTTAATTATAATAATAGACTTCCTCAGGATAGGGAACCGGTAACGTAATACTCACCTTTTCCAACGATTTTACCGATACTTCCAATGATACTTGGAAGGAAGAGGGCAACCAGCATTGTTTTGATTATTTGTGCACCGATGAACAACGGTATCATGAGTTTCTTCAGTCCAAATGCTAAAAAACCAAGTCCGAAGCCGGTTAAAAAGGGATTCTGTCCATTAGCTGTGGCTGAAAGCAAAAGGGTACCAGGCGCGAATTAAAGCGGATGGTTAGCTCAAGCGAATGCAGGCATCGGCTGATTAATTCCAGTTGGTCTGAGTGCTGTCTTCTGAAAGCCTCGGCAAGAAGATCTCTTTGAAGAACCTGTCTAGGAAAAAGCTTAAACCGAGGAAAATTCGATCGTGCGGTGGGAACATTTTTCTCAGCTCCCAACCAATTTTTAGCTTTTGAAAATCAGTCGCACTGAGAGATACAAACGGTTAATTTACTGCATGAACTATCTCATTTCAATAGTCCATAACTTGGAAATTTTATCAGAGCCTTCTCTTAAAAAAAGTCAACGAGGAGGGAGAATATCCTTAACATGGACAATAAGTTGTCGTTTCGTGCAAGCAATTTCCGAGATTTAAATTAGATTAATTTCAATCACTTCGTACCGCGTCCAAAGACATCATGATTGTATTCAGATTTACCGTTTTGCAACTGTATATTCCCGCTTAGATTAGTGAAACATCTCATAACAATAGTTCTATGTATTACGTTGGAGGCTTTGAGACCGCGGCAAAATTTGGAAATTGTCGGCAATTGTTACCGTTTATAACGTCAATTACGGATGATTTTCGTCCTCCCAGAATTCCAGCGAATATGATCCGCTAGCCCTCCCCGCTATCATCGGTAGTCAACCAAACAATTGTAAACAATTCTTTTGGTCGCAATTCTGAGGGAAAAACAATCCGCCACGTAAAAGACACCCCTCAAACGTTACAATAAAGTGGGTTTCCCTGCAATTTTTCCGCATCGAAACGATTATGTCAAGTGTCGTGATAATTTTTTTAACTTGCAAAACTTGGCTCTGAAATAGCCAATCAATTTGAAGTTGTTAAATGTTTCGCACTCCGTGCACAAAAAAACGTATATTACGCGTGTGAGGTGAAAAACGATTCTTTACGTACTTGTAACAAAATATTATTTAAAAATCAAGTGAGCGCTCCGAAATTAAATTTTTTACTGCCCTCATTTTCTCCCCAAATGCCTTGTCCCCAAGTAATTTCCTCAAGCCAGCACCAATTTTCAAACCCAGCAAGAAACTCCTCCATATTAAGCATGAGACAGGTGATAAACAGATTCAGGCACAGCGCGGCCTACCGCCCAAAGTAAGCGCATCCTAAGCATTAGTAAGAGCCCAAGCTCGACCACTCACCCCCAAAGAACATCCTGGACTCGGGAGTGGCCACCAACTCCTTCTCCAGATTGATCCTCATCACATGATTCTTGGCAAACCTGTGGACCTTCTCCAACAGTCCTTCCCCCTCGTAAGCAGGTGTCGTGGCCGCGGTCTTCACTACCTGGATTGCCTCCGAGACATTCAGAGTTTCCCTCGTTGACATGTCGTCAATCAGCGACGACAGTTTCCTCTCCAAACAGTCTATCGATATCGAGTTTTGGCACTTGCTCCTTCGCTTCACGGAACTGTCCACCTGCGTCTCCACTTCGGCGATCCTCTTCGAATCCATGTAGACCATCTCCGAAACGTCCATATCTAACTTGGACGGTTTGTCCTTCATCGAGTGGGGATGCAGAGTCGAGTGCTCTCCCTCATCACTGATGACTTCATTGTTCAGTTGTACCTCATTGCTCTCAGTTTCATCGAGCATCCTGCGCTCCCCCTCGACAGCCTTGACCCCGGCCAGGGCAAGGGGCCATAGGAGCGCAATGAGCAGTAGACAATAGCTAGCGTGCAGACTCAGCCTTTCCATTATCATCATGGCTAATGTTTCTTCGCTTTCGTTGGAATCTCCCAATTATTCCGTCATGTGTGGACAATTCAATGTTCACTGGTTCGTTGGTATCATAGTGAGGGTCCCGCTGCGTCACCTGAAATTTTTTTTCTATGTCAACTCCTGCTAGTGGCGGGGACGTACATACAAATATTCATGAGTTGATGAACTGGGCCTCGAATCAATGGAACCCGGGAATTTATACTCGATTTTTATGGCCCAACGGTTTTCAACCGGCGCCCGATCCAGCCTTTACACAGTTACAAGGGAACTTATTGAAATCCGCTCGTTGGGTTAAAGAGAATAGATCCTAGAGGAACCTATCGATTTTCTGGGACAATTGTTGAAAGCATTTCATTAATCATTATTGATGACTTGCTAACAAATTATGCTCCTAGAATTAATTCGTTCAGAAAAGAATTGCAATGATAATTATAAGTTGTAATTCCTTTCCTGAATTTTAATCATTTAATTGCGGTTTGCGGAAAAATTAAACTTGGTAGTGACCGTGACTACGGCAGCTCTCATTAATTTTTGAATTTTTGAATTTTTAAATGTTTGAATTAAACCGTTTGCAATCGACGCGCGAGACTTTGTGCACTCAACCCAATTGAAACTCATTAAAATTAACCTTTTCTTTCGTGGAGAATGTTTCAGGCGGAGAGTGACGAATTTAGTGAAAAAAATCGGGTTAATGATTCTCACAATAATTGCTACTGTCTTATCTAAAGCCGATATACAAATGTCGGCTCTTTCTTTGCTTTAGGAGAGAATGGTAACGAGCATGGATCAGTCCAAAGAAGCGAATGAAAATACTTTTATTGAGGTGAATGCTCCATCGTTACGAGAGTACCATTAAATCCAAGAATGTTCGCGTAACAATCAGGTGACGATAGCCCTCGCCATCCCAGCCGTCATTAAATTCTGAATTATTAATCGATGGACCACCAGCTCTTCGCCCCGATCTTCCCTGACCAATTGTTTCCAGCCGGCGCGGGAGCCGGTATCTATCATTCAGCGATTCGATTTTAAAAAATCGCCTCCAGAGTAACGCGTCGATTTTAGCGATAAAAAATCAGGTTAACGATTCAATTAACAATTACTACTTCTTCGTTAAAAAATGATCTACATGCTTCATCTCCCATTTCTCAAACTTAACTCCTTAATAAATTGAAAGTTGTGTCAATACAACGAATTAACGGAAGAAGACATCAATTGCCGTTTAACTCATAAAGTATTAAAATGCCGAGTGAAGCGGTCATTCACCGCATGCCCAAGGACACTGGCTGATTGAGAAAAAAATCTAATTACTACGATTACTTCCTTCATTTACTTACAAACGCACTCGTATTCCTCGCATAAATCCACCCAATGTTGACGCCAAAAGTCCCCCGAATTTTTGGGACTTATTAAATATATTATTCACTGAGTATCTGAGAAAATGGCTTTAACGTAATTCTTCAAAACCGTCGGAGAGTTTTTGACGCGCGTGCGACGGACGACACGGTACTGGCGAGCGTTGCTCAAGGAATCGGCCGAAGCGAGCCGATCTGGGTTACCCGGCCATCCGTCTGTACGTCCTCTGCGCCACGTTCATTCGGTATGCCTTCCCCAAAGCCTTCCTTTTCCCTCACTCGGCATCAGGCACGTCAACATTTGCCACCTCTCTCTCCACCATTTCTTTTACACACCACCGAACATTCTCGTTTTACAATTCCTCTTTTTTTTCCCCCTCAAAATTATCCTCCGAATTCAACAATCCCGAAACAATACTTTCCGGTTTTATTCCTCCCGACTCGATCGGGGGTTCGAGTCCCGAGAAAAGGACAGTTCGAAGTTATTGATTACTCTTCAGTCAATTGTCGTTCGTTACCAGGACTAATCACGGGAGTTCCCTTCGAACAAACTAGCTAGGGAACAAAACAGACCTATTAATTCGCAACAATCCACTGTCCGCAATTCTCCCGGTGGCGGGGATTTTTCGATTGAAAACAAAAAATCCGTCGCACACACGATCGAAGAAGTAATGGACGCGTGACGCACACTTGTCGCAGGCGATCGCACCCATCGCGATATAGTCATATAGACCTGATACCCGTTACGTTAATGCGTCTTATTTTTTTTTATCATTCAACATTTTTTGTGTTTTTCACTCGAGCCGTAACCGTTGTAACGGTGTGGCTCAATATTGACAAATAATTGAAATGGAAATCAGTATATGTTCGGATAGCTCAGATGGGAAGAGCACCCGACTGGTAATCGGAAGGNGAATTCCCACCTATCAAAAAATCCTTCCCGTCCATTATTTCCAATGTCCTACCTTGAAAATGTGGAACGCATTCCCCTTCCTAATTCCGAACCGTTGTACCCGTAACTGCCACCGTAACCGGTGGCCGGTACTGTCCCATAACGGTCAACTCGTTCAATACCAAGTTCAGGAAGTTGTGTCATTATTTCGATTTGACTAGTTTATCGGCATTCACCATGTGATTTCAGGGATTTGGAAATATGATTAGTGTAAGAATTACAACGAAATGATGTTTAAGGCCCTCGTTAAGAGTAACGGGAGGGACTAATGCGATTTAGATCGGCGATGCGTGAATTTCGATCTGCTCGCCAGCCTTTGTAAAATCGGAGGTATTTATATTTTTACTGTGCGTTGTATACGCAGGGCGGGTTGAATGGTGTGGCGCACATCCAAATCTGTCAGTGGGTCAGTCGCACGGGGCCATTGGACTCTTCAAGTGTCCTCATGTAAACGGCCTTGACCGCAGCGCCCAGGGCAAATTAGGCCGAATGCTGTCCTTGATCGAACCCTTTTCTTTCAGGCACTTTGGAAAGGATCCAATTTCAGTTTTGGATTTTTTTGCTCTGGCGTTGACGCAGCAGTAGAGTGCAGGGAATTCGGAATTCGGGGCTTCTTCAAACTTCCCACGAGCCGAATACTACGAGCTTTTCGAAAATATAATACTTTATAGAATATAACACTATTAATTGAGAAAATATATAATTCGATCATATAAAATGATATAAAACGATGAATGACATATGATAGAAGAAAATTATGTGTACAATAATTATTCAGGAGCTGTTACTAATTTATTATTTAAAAAATAACTGGTTTATAGAGAATTAATTTCTCGGTTTATTTTACCGAAGACTGAACAATTTGGAGGTGAATATCCAGGGGGAGAGGAGTTATTATTGATAAGTACATGTGGGGCAAAAGGAGCTGGAATCCGACTGGGCATGGCTCATAGGCGGATGCTGGTGGGAGCTAGGTCAAATGACGTAGCCATATTCTGTTATGTTTACCATAACTTTCGTTTTGGCTTTGGGATTTTTATTCAATGCTCAGAGCATGTCAGGTGATTCAATAATTCGGTGTTGATGAGTATTCATTATCATTATATTTGTTGATCATTGTGAAAGTGGGGGCGAATCGGTGGAGTACATAAATAAATAAATGAGTAATTCAGGATTTTTTTAAGTAGCAGAAAACCTTTTCTGAATTATAAAATGGATCATGGCTTAAAATACACTGAAACTCTAAAATGGAATGAGGAACATTGAGGGGCTGGATGCAAGTGAATCCTATTTTGACAGGAGGCGCTTTTACACTTCATGCAGAAAAAAAAATAAGAAGTGCACTTAGTCGACAATGTTGAATAATTTGCCGATAGCCGTCTTGGAGAAATTTAGGATCTGCTCAGTTTGCAATTGAAAATTTTACAAATTATATCAAAGTCCCCAGGAAAAATCAATCTTCCAAAATCAATGAGAATTGGTAGATCTCGAAAAAAATTCTGCCTGCGCATATTTAATTTTTTTTTTCAACTGCAAAAGTAAATCTCGAACTGCAGAATTTTCCCCTGGGATCCGGATTTAAAAAATCAAATGAATTGGCGACTTATCCCTTGAAAATTAAGATTATTTTATCCGATCCGATCTTGTTGAGTTCCTTCCTCAGACACTCCTGTCAAAATTGCATTGTCTTCATACAAAAAAAGACCCAAATTAATTTTCCACTGCCTCCCACGAATCTCCCCTCATTCATTCATTCACTCGTACGTGAATTCTTGAAAAAAAATCCTCTGGACAGATTGAGAAAGGTTGAAAACTAAATCAGACTTGTGTCTCGTCTTCATCACCGCTGTCTGTAGTAGGCAGGGCCATAAACTGGTGCTGCCGGATAGCCATGGTACGGATAGCCCGACGTCAGGTCGTTCCTGTGAGACCAACCAGACTCATCATGTCCGAAACCTTGAAAAGTAAATCTAAATTAGCCCTATCTCTCTGCAAAAGTGGATAAGATTAATTACCTGTTGGATAATCCAAAGGCGGCTCGGCCACGGCATTCGCCCAGGCTTGGTACGACGGCGGTGGGGCAACTTTACAGATCTTCAGTCTGGAGAGAATTCCAGGAACGAAGAGACCACCAATAACAATCAACTTCTTTATCATGTGTACACCGAAGGCTATCGGAATGAGCATCATCTTCAATTTCATGAGATTAAGGAGAATCAGAATCGGCAGAATTATCGCCTTCTTCTTCTTGAATAGTCGGAAGCTCTCTGAAACATAAATGTATGGACAATAAATATGATAGTGTAATTGGCAGTTTTACATTGCACTTGACCCTCAACTGGAAAATTATCATCACGTGTTACACGAGCATCGCGAAACCCCGAGTGCAGGCTTTTTTTTTCCTAGATTCCATGGGAGAAAGGCTATTTGGCTCCCGCATGTCAGCCACTATAAAAACCCAGGGAATACATCAGTGAAGTTGATTTTTTTTTTGTAGACAAAAAGACTTGAGCGCTCAACGTACGTGAATACGTAAAAAAGAAATTCATAGTAATGTGGGCCATTGTTTGTTATTCAAGTAGAGAATTGTTACCAGTATGGGCAGGTATGGGGGAGTGAATGAAAAGACTGACTGAGACTGTTTTTCAGGTGAATAATTTTTCATTCATTACTATCGCACAATTAAATCCGGAAATGTATACACGAAAACGAGGTCACGATATTAAGGACCTCCTATTATCTTTTTAATCTGAAACGCGAGTTTTTTCGGCATTTTTTTTTCAACTATAGAACTTTAATCGTTGATCTTTAAAACTTAATTATTCAGTGACGAAATAGTCCTTAATCTGACATTTCAGGTGATAATTAATTTAATAATTGAATGATAATTGTTGAAGAGTATTGAATTTGATGATGAGATAATTAACGCTATTTTAATTCTATGATTATTCCAATGTTCGACGACGAATTAAAATTTAGAACGATTCCAGATGTTATAAAATTATGGGCCAAATCATTTCTATTCGAGTTTTTGTGTAATTCTGTTTATTCTGAAGTGAATGTCTCGCGGTAGACACCCCGCTGAAGGTGATTAAGTACATATGCGTGTCACAGGGGCAGGAAATTGCTCCGGATCTATGCAGAAGCTCACTGTCAATAGCATTGATAGAAATGAAAAATGAGAAAAACACCAATCAAGCGAAAAGTAACGGTCGCATTCCTCCTGCTGAACAGGATTGAACCCCTGCTCACCCAATTTTTTTCTGCTCCGAACAAAAAGGAAAATAGAGAAATCAACCAGAAAAATAGTAATATAAAATATAGATTAACATTTATTTTGAAAAAAAATCGGAAAATCGATGAAAATTTTCTAGAGCTCATCAGAATCGTAGAAATAATCCACCGGGTCCTTCCGTGATTTTCATTTTTTCCGTGCATTTATTTTATAATTAATGTCATGATTGCTTTGAAAACGATAAAAATACCTGGTTGGCCCCTCTGAAGACTGACCATCTCGTCCTCATCGACAATAATCGGTCCATCTGCAAACGTCCTCGAGTTCTCTGGCGGCGGTTGAAAAGTGTAAACAATAGCCCTCCTAGTGACAAGATCTTCCCCCAAATCCTTCACAAATTTGAGAGTCTCTCCAAATCCAAATTTCGAGTCCCTGGGTTTCGGCAGATCCGGCAGCACCGAATCCCTCGTCACCGCTGGTATTCTTATAACCTTGAACGGCCCATAACTAAACTCCTGCGAACAGCAGACAAAAAAGCAAGCATTAAAAAGGGAAATCAGTATTTCTCTGGTGTCTTCTAAAATTCATGAAAAACCACTCGGCAGTTACCTTTTCCCGAACGACTTCGTGAAGCCACCTGACCACCCGGTATTTGCCACAAACCACAACGTCTCTCTTGATGACACAATCGCGTCTGCAACGGTCGACAAAATTCATCTGTATTGTGTCATTCTTAAATCTTCCATGAGTTGGTCTTGTGCACAGAATAAAAAAAATCACGCATTTGAGAATATTGTCCATCACATCATCACAACAACCAAAAGCACGAGTGCTCTTCTTTCCTTTCTGCTGCATGTTATCATGAAACGAGCCCAATCCGGTGGATCAATGATTTGAAAATGAAAATTCAGTCATAATTCTCTAATCGTCAACCGTTACCAAGGAATCCATCGCGTGTAACTAATTGAAATGACAATCCTCTATTTACTCGTCACTTCAACGTCATAAAAGTCCAGGAACCGTCTGATTAACCCAAATAACAGGTAATTAATGCCACAATTGGGAATTATGATGTAACTGCTTGAGGAAATGGAGATGAGATAAGTGCGGATGAGGGAAAATTCACAAGCTCACTAGTCGTTGTTAGAAGATATCCTGTCCATATATACCATCGCCATATAGGTCGGTGGGGGTAACGGTCCACGCTGCTCAGATCGTGTCCTGCAGTCAACACGAACAAGAATGCCTGATGCACTCCAGCAGCCGACTGCTCCGAGAGTCTTGTTGAATCTACTATATATACTTGCTGTTCATTTATACCATCACGGTACTCCAAGGTTTCTGGCTGATGATTATTAGGACGTAATAAATTTTTGGTTTTATGGCTTTTGTTAGGTATCATCATTCGTGGAGTGATTATTGATGCTCATTTCCAAATGCCATTATTGTGGACCTGGACAACAATGTCTGCAGCATTAGAGACTAGCCAGTAATTTTTAGGGATCCAGAGGCTCTAGGATTCAACGATTAAAATATTGTTCACCATCAGGGAAGTCATTCTAAGTATTAGAGGGAACTCTTAGAAACATGCTCGCCTAGTTTTGAGGATTATTCGGTCGACAATTGAGAATGCATTTTTCTTGTGGGACAGATAAAACTGACAATCAGACAATCTGATGAGTTGACAACCTTGATGAGCTTGGTTCTTCATTCCCGACGATAAATCATTTTTATTTTCCCCCATTCGAGGAGGATTTTCCAACTGTCCTCGCTCAATTGAAGTGGATTTGATAACAGTAAGGCGACCCTAGGGCACGCAGATAAAGATGGAGCGAGAGAACCTGGAAGAAATAGGCAAACGAACGGGGAGCTCATTAGCAGGAAAATAATTGATAAATTCTAAAAAGAAAGGCTATCCCAATTAATTATCTTATCGAACAATTACAGAATCTCTATTTGCGATAATTTATTTGAATAAATCGGGGGGTAATTGCAAAATTTCCGCAGATTTATGACTCAATTTCACATTGAAAAGTTATGTGATAAGTACGATAACCCGGGACATCAGTGCTTTTTTATTTCTTTCGCTAGTAGCTTTAGTACTGTCTCCACAATTCGAAGTTACTGCGTGCGTTGAATGGCGAATTGAATTTCCCCATTTTTCCTGTGTTCAATATCCGGGTCAATAGAATGAACCACCAATGCTCATTCTGCCGGTATCAGTTATGCGTCTATGGGTTAAGAGGAAAGAGGACACTGTAACCTTTGAGCACAAATAATAAAATCCCAGAGGCTCCTATTAACAAGCGCTGATGTCGCGAGACGATTATTATTACAAAGGTAGAGGGATATATAAAGTTATAAAGTAAATTGCGATAATTCAGGAGATTTGAGAGATAGAATGTAATATAATTTTCATGAGATCATTCGGTGGCGAGTAATCTACTTGTTGAACCGGTTCTATAAACAAATGCCTTAGAACATCTTGATCACGCCAACCCGTTGTAGGTTTTATTGCAAATTGAGGTTTTGGGATAATTTTTTTTCATTGCCGAACGTAAAAACAATTGGACAATTGGAAAATTGATTTCTTTCTCCTGCAAGAGGTACTCTTGAATAGAATTCGACGGTTGAAAAATTTTAGAAAATTGGGGAAACAATTTTAAATAATACCGGAAATTTTTTTGCATCTAAGAATATTTTAACGGAATTCCAGATGATTTTTCACCTGAATTTGGACATATTTTCTCTTATTTTTAAGTATTATTCTTATTGCCAGGGACTTTTTCTCTCTTTGAGACTTGATAAACGAACAATTACCCGATCATCATCGTTCAAGAAGTCATCCACTCCTACCGCAACTTGAATTCAAGAATACGGTATTCGCAACGAGAAAAATATCAACCGAATACTATCATCACTGCCAGACTCTTGGATTCTAAATTCCCCGATTGTAACTCCTGAATTCTCACGCTAGGTGATCACGAGCCAGTGAAAAAAATCACTGACTGATCAAATGAAGAACGACATAATGACAATTACCAGACAAGAGTCGACGATCCCGAGATGACGGAAATCCTTGCATTCCCGGGTCCAAAATTTACGGGGTAATTTTTTATCCTAGGAAAATCAGGAGAAGTGTCTTAGGCCGTGAGCATGTCGCCTGAAGGATCCTTAACGACTTCTCCGTAACCAGTTGTACATTAATTCTCGTTTTTCTCTTTTTCTTCTACGTCGTCTCCGCGAAGTTCTCCACTCGTGACACAGTTTGTTAACACGGGGATATTAATCGATGATTCCATCGCACGTGATCCCGATACCTCAATACCTCGCGCATTGGACTTCAAATAACCGGAAGTTTTTCTAATGCTTGAGTTCCACGATTTTTTTTTCTAAATTCCCGCGTGATAATTTTCACAAGGAGGGGCTGGCAGACCAAAAGAACATGAAAAATTGAAAAATTAACAATTAATCACACGCGAACACGAATGATTTATGCGCTCCATGCAACCAAGTGTTGAGTCAAAAGGTTGTGCAACAAAACACCAGAAAAACATTAGATAATTTTTCATCGATGAGTTCAAGAGTGAGATAATTCAACCGGTGAGAAATTGTGTCAGCAGGTGCAGTGGAAAGGTACAGAGGCATAAATTGTCGAATGCAAAATTGCATCCTCTGAGTGTGCGTTAGTAACCTTGAACTTGAATCAACAAGAGTGACATAAAAGGAATATTTGGTTTCAGATACCAATGGATGATCTCAATATATGCAACCGTTCCCCTCGTTCTCATTTGAAGCTGAAAAAAAAAATTTATTGCGGGAAGTGAGTGTAATTCGTACATTCCAAATTGATTATTTAATGGATAAAATTGGGATAAAATTGCAAAATTTAGAATGCAAGAAAAAAAAATCCGCGTCTGTTTCAAGCGCCGACAGAGAAAACGCCCGTGACGCTTCTTTTGGGTTTTTTCTCGTCCCAGGTATTCTCATCTTTACCAAGGGTAAGCCGACGTGTGGCGCCAGAAGTGGGTCAGTCAGGGCCTCATTTATGGTCAATGCTAAATGGATAAGTGAAGAAGAGAGAGAGAGACAAGAATCATCACTTGCGGTTTACCCGGCAGGCATTTAGCATACTAGCGTGTTCATTACCAATGATGAATATTCGTAATATTCGCGGATTAAATTCTCAGGAGATTTTCAGCGTTTAATAATTCTCCGGAGGATGGTTGAATAACAAGTGACAACTTTGAAAGCCACAATGTTGATAGGGAAAGCCATAATTCATGAATTTACATTCCCAATCATATCTTGAGTAACGGATATATTGAGTTCTATTTGGGAAAATGATTTGGAACGTGTGAATAATTGCTCATTCATTTTCTCAACGGGGGAAACGCAAAAAATGATTTTTTCACCGGGGCTTCTAGTGAATACTAGGGAGTGTACATCAATGCATCAATTATATCTTCAATTTTAGCAGCAGGAAAGTATTACACTAAAGAAAAAAAGCTTTGGGGGGTTCAACCCTCCTTTTTAGATATTGATAGAACAAATTCACGATTTTGGGGCTCATATTGGGACAGATCAGTATTAACACTAAATGGATAACCTTATTTAATATCTGTTAAATGGCTGGGTAAAAAATGTGGACAAATTTTTTTGCAGCGAACTTGATTAAATACTGCGATTTGAGGCCCGCCTTCTTGAAATTTTCTCATAGTATATTTTGTACCAAGTGAAAAAAAAGGTTTTTGGCGAGTGGAAGGTTTATATCACGAGACGAAGGCAAGTGATATAATCGCGCGTGTCAAAAACCACTTTTTTCACGAATTACGAACATAATTTTTGATCACGCTGTGTCGGAAAAGTAACTTTTCAGTCACTCGACGCGAAGCAGAGAGTGACTAAAAGTTACTTTTCCGACACAACGTGATGAAATATATATTTCGTAACACGGGAAAAAATAGTATATTATGCAACATGTGCGTAATGGTGTTTTTGCCTCGTGGGAGGTTGTAACACGAGCCGAAGGCGAGTGTTATAATCCCACGAGCCAATAAACACCATTACGCACAAGTTCCACACTAGTATATCATGCCACATGTGCGTAATGGTGTTTTTAGTTCGTGGGAGATTGTAACACGAGCCGAAGGCGAGTGTTATAATGCCACGAGCCAAAAAAATATTTTAGGTCATTATGCCCGTAATCACGCGATTCTATCGCGGATTACGGGCACCTATGGCATAAAATGGTTTTTGGCGAGCGGCAGGTATATCACGAGCCGAAGGCGAGTGATATAATCCCACGAGTCAAAAATCCCTTTTTTCACGAGTTACGAACAATATTTTTCATCTCAATATGTCGAAAAAGTACTTTTCAGGCACTCGACGCGAAGCGGAGTGAAAAGTTACTCTTCCGACACAGCGTGATGAAAATATTTTTATTACTATATTCCCCAGCTTTCCCTACATTTTTTTCCTTTTGTGCTAAAGTAGATTACACGCGCTAGAAAGTACAAAAAATTATGATTTTTCAGTCAAATGAAAGATCATAATCTCTTGTGGTGTGGCTAGTATGAAATGACGATACTAATATAAATATCAATGTATAAATCACCTATGGACTGCGCTCCTCAGTCAAAACGTAAACAAAAAATTTCTTCGACAATGACGCTTCAGTTATTAAATTTGGTAGAGAAACTTTCAAAGAGACACCCACGAAATTCATAAATTCCTCTGGTTTCGATTTTTTTCGACAATTTGAACGCCTCGAATAACCCCATCTCGTGGTTAACCTGAAAATCATATGAAATATCTGAGCGCCCCGGCGCTAACAGGAATTGAAGCAAACCCGGGAGAAGTGACCCTGCGCACGCACCAGAGGCGGTCCCGAGAGATCGATGTTAAAAGTTCGTAGTGCATCGGCATACGTGGCTGACTGGTCTCACGGACATTAATACATTCACTGGAGTCTGATTACAACTTTCATCTACTGCGATATGGTCAGACGCTCGGGTGGGAGGTTGTGAGCAAGACAACGGGCGCGCGTAAGTGGTTACGAGCCAGTGTCAGACGAAAATCAAATAAGAAACTGCTGGCTTTCATTTATCGTTTCATTACGTTTTAGAATAACTATTATTTTGGAGCATATGCTGAGGCTCTCACTGGGTCATTCGTTCGCAGGTGAGCCTGGGGTGATAATTTGCGGTGGCAAGACGTGTCGACGGGAGAAGAAGGGAAGGGAGAGAGAGGTGGACTCAGTGAATAGTGACAGCGATGTCGATTTCGAAGAGTGAGAGAATCGATATTGAGAGGCCCAGGTGGGATCAGAGAACTTATTTGGGAAGGGCCAAGCACTTCCTCAATCTTACAAATCCACTGAATGTCTTCGCGAGTGAAAAGGAACTCGATCGAGCCCACGAAATCATCTCCAAGTACAGGTGATTGGGGAAATCAATTCAAAGTTAATTAAGGGGGGAAGAGAGCGGATCCGCTAGAGTCAGATAATTCTAGGGGAGGAATTTTGGGGGAGCCGAAGGGAAACCGGTTTTCAGGGGCATCTCAGAATTTTCCTCTGACGTAGAAATCCATCGGACATTTAGAGCGGAGTAGTTGAGTCATTGTTTTTTATTTTAGAATGAAAAAAATTAGGCAGATGTCATTTTTAGAAAATCTACTGACGTCTCGTTTCGATTCTGAGATGTTCAGTAATAGAATTTTGAGCTGGAGAAAATGTGTAAATGTGAGATTTTTTGTATGTAACAGAGGTCTATTTGCAGTAAAGATTAAAACCATTTGAAACGACTCATTTCGACGTTTCGTTCATTTCCGAGAGGTTCGAAATTTAAGTCGACGATTTTTGTATTTTTCTTCTTAACTTATCTCGCTTCAAGAGATAGTCAAGCTCACGCGAAGATAATTGTTTGAGAGTAGTCCTGCGGTAGAAATTTAATTGATTTATTTTATTTTTTACATTTCGTTTTTGGAACCTACCGCTTTTCGAAAATTCATCCTGAAAATCCGTTAAGTCATTCATTCTTTCACTCCGCCCGCTAAAGTTCGATCTTTCGAATGGCCCCTGGATAACGAGGTAATCAAATGACCTCGGGAATTTATTCTGCACTATTTGATATTCAATCAAGTGAAATTGAAGAGTGACCCATTGATCGGACAACGTAAACAACCTCGATATTACAAATTTCGAGTGCCGGGTCGATTAATCCTCGTGTGATTGGCCTGTCCGATACTGGAAAACCAGTGGAATTTCCTTACGAATTTCTCGAATTTTTATTTCTACAAAAAAATTGTCGAGTTTGTATGAAAATGTACTCTTTTATAGTCTCACAAGTCATCTCAAAAATCGTTGAATTTGTCCGCAGGAAAGGTGAGTCCCTGGAGCGCTTACAGATTAGCGAGGATGAGTTGTGGAGGAATAAGTATCTCTACGATAGTGCGTATCACCCGGACACGGGCGAGAAAATGCTCATCATCGGGCGGATGAGCGCCCAAGTGCCCATGAACATGATTATCACTGGGGCTATGATGACATTCTACAAGTATGAATTACTTTTGTTTGATGAACGAGCTGTTTAATAGCCCTCGCAATATTCCCCAATTTTTCTTACAGAAAATTGATGAGCTTGTATAGCGATAAAGTGTGACCGCAATTCATGACCCTGGGTCGCTCTTGTGGTCTTGAAATATATTAAATTTTCGTTGCTCCACTTTGAATTTGTCTGCGACGCATTGGACGCGTAATTCTCGAGGTGAAACAGTTTAACTAAAGAAGAACATTTTTGGGATTGCTGAAAAAATTGTCTTAATTTTTTAATTAATTTTTTCAACTAAAAATGAACATTTAATTATTTTAGACATGCTATTTCATATGACTTTTTTATTCCCAAATAAATATATTTTTTTTAACAAAAGGTCTTTCCAATAATTTTCAAAATTCCGCAATCGCCGTCGGTTTCCCTCAAAAACTCATCAGACGTTTAAATCACCTGAAACCGTTCTACTGTTTCTCTATAATTAATTCTTTTAATTTATCTTTTTGATTTATCTTCGAATTAATAATAGAGGGGCGATTATTAACCCTGGAGCCGCATGCAAAAGAGGAAAAATTTCAATTTATCCCGGAAATATAAAAATAATGCACAACTTCAAGAGGTAATTCTCAACTTCAGGTCAACACCGGCTGTGGTATTTTGGCAATGGTGTAATCAGTCATTCAATGCAATCGTCAATTATACGAATCGCAGTGGCTCGAGTCCAATTCCAACGGAGACCCTCGTGCAGAGCTACATCGGGGCGGTCACGGGTGCTGTAACAACAGCATTAACTTTAAATCGTCTTGCTGTCCGGGGACCACCGTTAGCCGGTCGTCTGGTGCCCCTTGCCGCTGTGGCAGCTGCCAATTGTGTTAACATTCCATTAATGAGAATTACAGAATTGAAGGATGGAATTGATCTGTACAATGAGAAGGGAGACAAGGTTGGCAACAGTCCGAAGGCGGCCAGGGAGGCAATAGCCTCGGTTATTGTCTCCAGAATTCTGATGGCCTCTCCCAGTATGAGTAAGTAGTATAATCAAATTATTTCAATTAGTGTTGTGGCGAGAAACGGACGAGAGAAATAATTTCATGCGATTTTTTTCGCAGGTACTGGTCAGAAATAATTCAAATAAAAATTTTAGTCGCATCATTTTTGGCCAGTTTGGTCAGTACAATTTTTGATTGAATTATTCCTGGCCGGATATTTGTGGATAGTTAATACCGCCAACTACTGGGCTATCATTCAGATTAGATAAGA
>JAPYZM010003058.1:0-12081 GCA_030522845.1 Psyttalia concolor
AATCATAAAAATAATTCAATCAATTTATTTGTCTCTAATTACCGACGGTAGTGGCCGTGCGGTTAGAGTGTTAGATTGGCCGACGATCCGGGTTCGCTTTCCCTGACCGGCGGTCAAAATTTGTAAAAATTTGTAGCACTCTGATCTCACGATTGACTGCGAGCGGTAGTCTCGTAAAAAGGGACGACTGTACCTGGCTAAGGTTTTCCCCTCAGGGTGAGGTTTTCCCTTGGTCCTTGGCGAATGCGGTACAGCGGGGTCGGGGTTGGGAAGGGTAAAACCGTAAAAGCCCGAAAGGATATATGTGAGGACAGGCAATTAAAAAAAAATGTATTTATCTCTAATTCGTCCCTGTCAATTGTCCTTGTCCACTTTGAATTCTGTAACGAACTGATGAAATTTGATGGATCTGAGAAATTTATTCGGACCATGCAGAAAGAAAATCCTCGAATTACGTAGGTTAACTCACCTCTCGTTCGATAAAAATGTACGCGATCAAAGAGCATAAGAGGATGGCATCTCCAATGATGAAATAAACAAGGCCAGAAACAACCGGGCTAGCTCCAATCCAAAGAGACACAATTTCAGTTAAAGCTGTTAATATTCCACCCAATGCTTGACCACTGGACATTGCTGTTATATATTTTGGATTAAAACGTCCGACAATTCCCATTAAGCTACCTCCAAATATTGCACTCAACGCTGTAAATTTGATATTCATATATTTTTCTCCAATTCATTAAAACTAAATCGTCAATAAAATTACTTTATCAAATTAAAACAATTGAAAAATAGTCCTTACCATTGACAATTGCAAACGACGTTAGAACAATAATTAAAAATGTATTTTGCCCTGTAAAACAAAATAATATTCATCAAAAATGAGTTGAAAAATATCAGAGATCATGATGAATAATCATTACTCACACTCGTCCGTATTAATTTTAACAAATGCAGTAGTCATTATAAAAAGCAGAAGAATGAGTGATTGTGTTCCTATCATTCTTACTTTCTGCGATAATCTGCAAAGAAACAATCAACTTTGTAATGACGTACCATCAGAATATCTAATGGAATCAATTTGCTCACATTTTACTAAGAAATGTATTCAGTATTAAAAATAAAGTGCTTGGAATTGCACTGGCGATGTTCAGGTAGGACGTGAAACTCGCTTGCAGATCTGTTCTCTTCTCTAAAATTTCCGTGTGCGTATAGTTGTGAAGGCCTGTATTATTCGGGTGAATTTCCCTGAATTTGTACATCCAGTACTGAAAATTATAAATAAACATTAAAATTGTCGTCTTGAATAATTAATTATTCGACAAATTGGCGAATTATATATTAATTACAGTAAATCGTTGCGTTGATAGAATAATCGAGAGAATTGTGTATTAAATTCTTTCATTGATTTACCTCATCGGCAGTGATGAAAAAGGCCCATGGTATAAGCGTGTTTATGCCCAATAAGTAAAAAACAATGTAAGCAAGATTGTACCTGAAAAATAATAAAACGATTTTGTATTCAGCATTGCCAACTCAATCAATCATTATGGATTTATCTCAAAAAATGTTAGTTTCAGGAAAAAATATCATAAAAAATATTGTTTAAATCTCGCATTTCCAACACTAAAAAAGTTCTGACATTTTTTCTTAGAACCACTCGTTGGCGAGATAATTCACCATTTGATAAAGCTGCAATTAATATTTTTGCTCTGTTGTGTTTTACGACTCTTACCTATCCCTGGGGAGAGGCAGCAGATGCTTTTGATCTGGTACAGAGACACTAGCATCATCCATTTCCGTGTCGATATCATCCTCAAATTCACTGTCACTCCCCCCCAACAATGGTCTTCTATTAATCGAGAACGCCATACTCTAAACAATACCCCCAAATGAATAAGTCTACCAATCGTGAAAAATGACTATCAGAAAAATGAAAAATTGGAACATTTTAAGAAATGCACGGAAAATTACATTTGCTCAGGAAACTGTTTGAGTACATCAATCCTTCAAACTCAATGACAAATACTCACAATAAATGACTAAATGTAGATAAATCCGCGAAACTCAAGGCCCAAAGATCAGAAACATAATGAACACTAAATCAAACTGGTGTTGCAACTGACTGTTTTTCTTTAATAAATGAATTGAATAATTTCCACAATAAAAATCTATACATGAATGACAAAAGGAGGAAAAAAAAGGAAATTAAATTCCAAAGAATACACAGAAAATGATCGTCTTCCCCATGAATTAAAATCCTCAGCAGCTCCATAAATCCTGCAAACTCAACGGTAAATACTCACGATAATAATACTCAAAGCAGAAATATTCCAGTAATTCAAGGCCCAAAGATGAAAAACATAATGAACATTAAACAAAACTGATGTTGCAACTGACTTTTCTCCCGTGTCGTCTCCTCTCTCCAAACATCTCAGCCGAGAAATGTCCGTCACAACTCTCGAATGATCACTGCCTGTCGTCCTCTCGGCATATTCCTCTGATCTCCCCAGTTATCCTCTTGAATAATCCCTGGTCAGGCCCAACGAATGGGAGAACGTTCATGGCACAATTCAACAGCTGGCGAATCCATTGTTTATTTCCGTCCAATTACTCACACAACTCCCGAGTAAACGCGTGCTCCAATCTACCTGACAGCCTCTCCCACTTCTACCAGCGTCAGCTGTCATCGTAAAAATATCAACAATGGATTGGTGAATGTGTCCAGTAGATGGCGAGAACGTGTGAGCGTGTGAAAAAATGAATTTTTCGAGGTAAAAACAGATCAAAACACTCGTCAGTCGTCAGTTCGCGTGCTAATTCTCACTGGAGGATATAGGGAAACTCAGTGATTCTTGTTTTTATTACAGTTCTGATGATTATTCAACTGTGGGCAGTCGTTCGTGCGTCAGTGTGGAGGGGTTGGGGTAAACAAAGCCTTTTATGAGTGACTTATTCAGAATTGACAGGCCTTTGAAAATTCCATAATCCAGTTGAATGAAATATTCCAAAGTTGACATGCTGTTGTCCGTGAAAAGATGGTGGGCTGAATAGTTCTCGTGGATTTTCTGTATTTGAGGCAATTAGCGATGAATGAGGTATTTAATACGTCGTCTGGATTTTTGGGTTCTAGCTTCTGCGTAAGAGACACGGTCAGGGCTCTCAGCAGCGGCGAAGTCTCCACAGCTCTCAGGCCCTTTTACTTCACAGTACATCCGGATTTATTTGGGCAGTATCCGACACAAAGGGTATGAGATAGGTCTCTCTGTTGGGCGAGACTCTTATCATCAAGTTTAATAGAAAATAACTGATAAATAAAATCGATGGAAATTTTCTACTTCATTGCAGCCGCAATTTAAATTGAATATGTATTGCTAAATTGTTAGTGAAACATAAAAGTTTATAGATTTTCTTCCTCTAATAGAATTTTAATGTTTGTCAATTTCACTTGCAATGAAATTTTAATTTTTCCTTGAATTATCATATATTGTTACTATTCTATATTGACGCTCTATTGCTTTTTCTAACAGCCAAATTTACATGTAATATTCCATACTCGATAATCCATGAAAGAATTTCCAAAGGACTTTTTTAATTGCAACATCATTTCTCTAGAACGATTCCAACTCTACGAATAGGAAGAAAACAAACGACTAATCTATATAGATATATGTTCGATTTATCTTTGATTTTAGACGGTCAACGAAAATTCATTGAAGCAGTTGAGCTCAGTTATCGAGTGTCTTCAGCAACAGAGGCCAATAAATCCCATGACATTACCGTTTTATTTGCGCTCGAAGGATGAAAAAGAGGTGAAAGCGGGGAAGTTTACACTTGTAAAGATACAGCTGAACGATAAAGACCTGAAGAAGACAATAATATCTATTTTAAAAACATGTAATTTACCAACAACCTTCGTCGAGAAGATTGAAGAGCCAATCAGGGGGAGCAGAGGAGAGAACAAATTTTGGGCGACGAGGGGCGGTTTCGGTAGAGAAGTAGACTTCACTAATCTCGAGGATGATCCCCTCTATCAGTCAATTTTCATGAGGAGGAAGATGAATTCGGAGCCTGACACTTTTAAGTAAGCAAATCAAAAATATTAATTCTATAACTCGCTAATGCAAGATGAAAAAAAAATCGCTCAGATCCCGAGATATTTACCAAAAGCATAGTCGGCCAATATTATCACTCCACTCCACATTCAAAAAATATCATCTCTAATTAAACTTTTATCACCGATCTTATCAGCAATGTCACTGATCTGTACACACCGATAGGGCATATTTGGATAAACATGTGAATGAGGCTCACGTGAAGCTCGAGGCATGCAGACCAGTGAGGGAGGAAGTCAAGAAATTGGAAAAAATTCTCTGCGAGCATCTGCACCTGAAGAACATCTTCTGGGACTGCGGCTGGAATATCGCGCACTATAGGGGGTGCTTACTGGCCTTCCAGAACTTAGCTAGGCATCATCCCGAGCAGATGGAGATCCTCAGGGGGAGAACATTGGTCTTTGCTAATGACACGGGGATCAGTTCGGAGGGAAATGTTCTGCTGAACTCTGGCGAAGTGAGGCATAATTGGCTTGATGTAAGTTAACAAATGATAAATTCCAAATTAATAATAAATATCTCGAACCCTTGTGGAGATACAGAGATATTCATACTAATTTTTTCTAGCCCTCAAGTTTATCCACAAGAAATGTTCTGAAAAAATTTTTTTCATTTTATTTCCATCCAGAATTATTTCCAAAAAACGAATTTACAGCAAAGCTCTATGAGAAATCACGTGTTTTGATTTTAAATAATGGAATTTCAGATGATTAAAAATATTCCAAAACACGATCTCATTCTTCGGCGACTTCCAGCGTTTGAGAAAGCTGTCTCCCGAGTTCTTTTGGATATAAAAATTGGCAGAAGGTGTGTAACTCGGAAATTAATTAGTTAATGTAGTTGCAACGTGGAATAAGGATATTGTAATCAATAGTTTTCAATAATCATCAGTGCAATTGCTATTTTTGAATCTCTGATGTCCTTGTTTCATATCACGCGATGAATGACGTACCGTAGTAGAAGTGAATAAATAACCATAAGGATCAGGGTGTTTTACATGTGCAGGAAGTTCATGCCGAAGGTCATGGTTGGTCCGTATGAGCATCAGCTGAGACAATTGACCACTACTTTATCGGATTATCGGGGGAGATCTAGTTATCCCAAGTCCTGGCCTGCAAGTTTGGCGTCTTACGAATTAGTTATCGAAGCGTGGGTATTTCTGAAATTATTTTTCCTTTGAGATAACTTAATTTCTTATGTCAGCATCTTTAAAATTATTTACACTTTATTTCCTCACTAAGTCAAAACCGATGGACATTTGAAAATTGAAGATTATCAAAAAACTAAAATTCAAATTGGAATATTCGAATTACGTTGCTCAGTGACCTTCGACCAAAATGGCTTTCTGATATTTTCGGATCGAGAGTAACTGCTGTCGGATAATGACAATGATATTGATTGTCACTGTTTATTTAATAAATGTGATATTATAATTTCATTCACGAATGCCATTAAAAATAGCCTATAATATTTTTTAGATATTTATGAAATTATTTTCCAAAATGTGATCTCCTTTTTTCAATCTCACTTGTCCCCATTGCCCGGAGAGAGTACTGAACACTAATTTATTGAAAATTGCAGAGAAGCTGGACCTCTAATGCTCTCTCCTACAGGACAATTTATTGTGCCATCGTCATGTCCTGGATTCCTACTCGTTACATTTATTACCGAGAATTTGGATGAGGCTACAAAGAGACTAAATCACTATAACAAGTAATGGAAAATAATTGACCTGATTGACGAGTTCTTTGAATTTTCCTAGGAAGCCAATTGATATCCATCATTTGTTGATTTTTTAGAATAAAATATGTGGAGCGAGAACTTCACAATCAAACGATCAAAGAACTCAGCTTAGCGGGATTGAACAAAGACGATAGCATAACTCCAGATCTGATGATTCAGTGTTGCGAGAAGCTACTGAAAAACAAAGAAAGCCTAACGCCAATGCTAGATGGTGTGATGCTGTGGGTCACTCACTACTACTCAGTGATGACTGATGGTGTGCTGTGCATTCCGTGGGACTGGAAATTTTGAAGATTATTCATCGATTCAATGGATGAAGTGTTACCTGAATACCCTGATTGATCAGATTCAGAGTTAATCCTGATTTCCTAGAGAAAATCCTGAGTTACCTCTGGGTCTGATCTATTTGGTTAATATTAGTCAATATCGACTCTATCTCATGTAATATAATTTTGAATTTTTAATACTAGCTACAACAATTATTTTCTTATTGAGGGTCTAGATATTTTAAGGTTGACAAAATAAACAAGATATTATTATTATTTGGTAATGATGGAAGTTATAAAGACGAATGAGTAATCGACTACCTCAGGTATGTAATGAACATTGTAGGATGCAGATAAAATTATATTTTTTCCAGTTATGAATCGCTCATTAAAATATGCCCTAAATATATAGTGAATGAATTGAGAAATCGATTATGAAGGAATGTGTAATTGAAAAATACAAATGTATTTACTCTATGTTTTGTTACATTTTATTCACATTTACCCGTGAGTTAAATTTATTTAATCCCCCTCCCCCGCCAATTCCGGATCTTTTTTTTTCTAGAGAAAAATAATAAGAAAAATTTTTAATAAAAAAATAATAGTAAAAATGTTCAACTCATTGATCTTGTAATTCTCCGAAGAGGTAAACGATTTCGCGGTATTTACCACAGGAGACATGCGCTTATTTGATTGTTGCTACTCTCAGCCCTCTCCAGGAGAACTTCCCAAGTTGATGTGTTCCTTGTCCCCTAGAAAAACATCTTCACAGTTGAAGATATTTCACTGTCAATAAAAATGTATAAATAACCCCAAAAAAATGATTAAAATTATGAATGGGCGCTATTCTATCTGTTAATAATCCAAATGGCGTGTGAGACTCTCAAATGATAATTGTTTTCATGTGTATTACGAGGACTCAGTGATTAACCTCTTTATTGTAACATGAAATCAACGTCAAGAGCAATATTATATAGATATTGATGCCATTAGGAGTTGAATTCTATTTATGACCAGGTAATACATGACAGAATTCATGTCTCGGTCAGTCAGACTTTTTAATAAATTCTTCCTAATTCGTTCGTAAAATTACTCATAAATATATTTGACATTTTCAGATAATTTTCGTGCCTATGTCATCGCAATGCTCTAGACCATGCATCTAAATTTTCCAAAGTATCTCGATGACAATTAGTCGCCCAGTGCATTAATTTGCACACAAGGGCAGCAGAAAGGCTGAATCACGTCGAGGAAGCATGTGCAAATGTTACGTAGTACAATTAGATGGATGAAAGGTCTATCGAGCAATATGGAGCAGAATAAATCAACAAACACTGTGGACAGCACTGCCAGCACTAGTGATGTGCCAGTGACACCCGATGCCATCGAGGTATTTTCTCGAGTTCGGCGAGAATTTTTTTCATTGTTCAGCCATTGCCAGGGGTATTTCGTAATCTGTGATTGTTGCAGGTCGATAATTCCCAGACGATACTGCTAAAAATAGCGACTCTATATGCTGAACGGCTTATGAATGATATTTGCCTGGTTGTGGATGGAGTGGAGTACCCGGCGCATCGATTGATTCTATGTGCATCCAGTGATGTGTTTCAGGTGGGGGAATATTCAACAAAAAAGGAATTAATTTTTTTTCTGTCCTGAGAATTAATATTCATTTTTATTTTATTTTGGAGACGTAGATCCTAGGGGAATTCAAGGGTTATTTTTTATAGACACAGAATGTAATTTTGAATGATTTGTTTCAAATTTTTTTTGGAGCTAATTGTGATATTGAAAAATAATTAAAAATTTTATCTAAAATTATCTACTTTATTTTCCAGGTGATGCTGATGTCCCCCCAATGGTCAGAATCGCAAGAATCCCGAGTAACCCTGCAAGAGACCCCACAATGCGTCCCCTTCTTCAGCGAATTCCTCCGCTACTTCTACACCGGACAAATTCGAATAAGCTACGAAGTAGTTCTGCCAATCCTCTCCCTCGCCGACAAATACAATGTTCGAGACTTGATAACCCTGTGTCTCGAGTACATGGAGAATCACATCGCAGTGGCCGCCATTCATGGGACCCTCGTCTCCTGGCTGGAGTACACGTCCAACTGTGGTCACCAGGACATCACACAGACCTGCCAGAATTTCATAAAGTGGAATATTGAGCTGGTGGCGAGAACAGCTGACTTTGGGAACTTTGAGCTGGACGTTCTGGTGACTCTTCTCCACCAGAGTGACCTGGTCATTAAGGACGAGATGACTCTGTACAGGTGCCTCGAGGACTGGCTAGATCACCAGACGAATCGTCTCAAGATCCAGCTGACCCCCTCAGAATTCGAGTTGACGTTGAAACAACTCGTTGTTGCTGTGATGACTCCAGTGAGATTTCCCATGATGTCTCCCAGACAACTAGCCGAGCTCCTCCTGTCCCCTTTAACTAAGAAATACAAAGAATTTTTTGTAGAGAGAATGGCCATAGGAATGGCATTTCACTCTGGCCATCACGAAAGGGTGCGTGAGGTCATCAGGACCGAGGACGATGGAGCTTTGCTCTTCGAGCCTAGACTGTACAAAGTCGACACTTGCAGCTCTCTCCTGACCATCGAGAATTTCCACAGTCTCCCGTCGTATCATACCCGGACTCTAGTCTTCTCCAGTCACTCGTTCCTCGCCGAATATGCTGGAGATCGAGCATGCGAGTGGGTCGTCGACATCTATCCCAAAGGAGTCTGGTTCAAGAAGTTCTTTCTCATTGTGTGGCAGGGGACTGTTGAGATGCCTGAGCATGTCATCAGGTCTGTCAGACTGTCCTTGACCTGCAAAGAACCACCGACTGATCGCCATGAGGACATGAGGGTCAAAATCGGGGTGCTCATTTATGGACTTCAGGATGGGGTAGAACACATTGCCAGGGTCACTGAGGTCATTCATCGGTTTAATAAGAAGGATAGGGTTTTGAATTTGGACGATTTACTGCCCTTTGAGGAACTCAATCCACAGCAGGGGGTCGTCCATAATGATAATCCTGTTTCGCCGTTTTTGGTGGGGGCCAATAAAGATATGCTCAAACTGCATATTGTTATTTCTCCAGCTAATTAAGGAGTTGGGAGGGAGGGAGGGAGGGGGGGGATAAGTGATGGAATGTCAGATTGGGTTGAAGATTATGTTTCTGGGTAAGATTTTGATAAAGTTCTTGAAATCTAGGGAAGATAGACATTTTCTTTTGAAAACAACTTGTTTATAAATTTTTTTCGACATCACAAAACACAATATGCAATGGGCTTTGATTAATTTTTCTTATGACTGAATTTTTTTTATGTTTCAATCACAAAATTATCTCCTCTCAGCGAAAGATTGTTATTAACGTAATTTTGTATTTCACGATGAGAGAAATCGACAAGTTCTGTTACATTATACCACTTTATTTTAAGTATTTTTTTTTTTTTGTTATTTTGGGCCGTTTTATTAGGACGCATCGGCGATACTTTAGGCTAAGTTGTTAAAAAATTGTTAAAAAAAAAAGAACACTTTTTCTGCACTGACATATCTACGTCATAGATTGATTGAGAATTTATTATTTGAAATTGTGCTTTGATAGTACAGTTTGATGTCGGAAATTCTACGTGTTCCGTCAGGCGTAACTGTGCGAATATCCTTATCATTTTTTTTCAATTGTTCAAATGTAATGCATATATTTGATGTGTGGTTGAAGGCCATTGTGAGATGAAGGGAAAATTGTGAGGAGAATATGTCCGATAAAATGGCAACTGTAATTTATGTGATGTTGAGACAGAGCTATTTTGTGAGAATACATGTGGAGTAATAGCAAAGCATAAAGCATCTTCATTTGAATATATTACGATATTCTAATCCGCTCTAGAAACTACACTAGGTATCGATAATAATTAATTCTATTTTACGTAGTTTTGTCAAAAATTGGAGGAGTGAAGAGCGAGCGAATTCCACTGTTCACAAAAAACCTCGTATGAAATCGTTCAACCATTTTGTCCATTTGTTTCGCAGTTGAATTCTCATTTGTGCATTTTGCGAATGGGGTGGAAGGGGTGGTCCATGTGCGACAAATCAGGCGGATTCTTCTCAAAGAAACTAATCTCCTTCATTCCTCCGGCGGCTATCTCCCAGAGATCAGGATGATTGACCTTGAAGTTGTTGTACCACATTACCACGTGTGGCCATGGGGATAACGAGAATCCAATCGCCTCCAGACACATTGTGGCAGTGTTCAGAGGAAAATCAGCAATGGTGAGTTGATCTAATAATTTATAAATTGAGTTAATACTCGTAATTCATTTTTCTTGTTTTTCAATTCGTTTATCTTCAAAGATCTTCGATATTCTTCGATTTATCTTGCAGCCGAGTCATCTGAGAAGAAAACATGAAAAAACCTTTTTTGTAGCTGACGAAATTCCCCACAAAAATGTCTCACGTGATTTTCTTCTAAAATTGCTCGTTACTAAGATAACCAAATGATTATCGCATTAGATAATGGATACACACCTCCAGCTGCATACTTGGATCGGGAAGTTCTCAAGTAATTTTCAAACACATCGAGAGACATTTTCAGTTTCTTTAGACCGATGGGTGTCCTCTCATAGTCGAAAAATATAGGGGCCATCTGGAAGAGTGTCATCAATTTACAATTACTGATAAAATTTTCAATTGATATGGAAATGAGGGAGGAAAATACTTACAACGTATTCTGAAATATTTCGATAATACATTGCCATATTGAAACACAATCGGTGATTGACGATAGCTCGAGCCTTCGGATCTTTCGGGTATAGTTTCCCTGAAATGTCGTATTTGTCCCCGAGATACTGGAGAATGGCATTACTCTCGCCCATTATTAGGTCGTCATCCACGAGCGTTGGAATTTCCTTTTGCGGATTCAACTGGGCGTAGTTCTCGGTCATGTGTTCGCCCTTCCCAAAATCAACGTCGATCAGTTCGTAATTGATGTTGAGGGCCTTCAGAGCCTGGCGGCATGCCAATGACGGCGGCCCATCGGATACGGAGTAAAGTTTCATTGCTGGAACGAGTGTGAGCACTCTAATGGTTTATAGGGTACTGAGACTCTTGATGTGTACTTTCCCAACGAGAATTATATTGAGCCATTCACTTGCGACTGTCTGAAGGCTGTGGGCTCGGTGTCCACGACCTATATGAATTCTTATGACTTGGGGTACGGAAGAGGAGAGGATTTTAATATGGAAATTTATGGGATTTTGTCGTGACATTAATTATTTGCGGAATATGATAAAATCTTTATTGCAGTGCCTCTTAATGCTGAGGCTTAATTGAATCTCGATAGACGTACAACAGATGTGGCTTTGAAAACAATTCATTTCAAGGGAATTGAATGAGGATGAATAGAAGGATTGTTCGCAGGAATTTTACGAAAATTACATGCCTTCCAACCTTGTAAATGATTTTTTTATAATCTGCTTTTCGATTTATTAATTTCTATTCTCGAGACCTGAAGTCGAGCGGTTACTTTGGACATTAATTGCGTAAGATCTACGCAATAGATTGTCATCTTTTTTATTCTGACGACAAACCCCTCAACTTTTGAAATCAAATTTTGTAATTTTGAAAAAAAAAAAAAATCTTGTAACCATAAAAACGTAATTGATTACAGTGACGTTGAAACCGTTCAAGTGACGATTTAGCCAATGAGGTCATCTGTAATTAAAAAATTTATATTTTTTATAATCAGAGTTACGTTAGCTAGGCAGCTGCCTTGCACCGTGATCTACAATATTGAGCCTAACGACCTAGACCTTTTCACTCACGATCTACACCTTCCCTGCGGAGCTTTAAAGCCACTGACTACTCTAATCTATTAATCAATTATTTAGTATCAACATGCCTCATTTCTGATTTCTGGCATTTAGTACGCAGCATGCTTAACAGAACCAAACACAAGTTTGT
>JAPYZM010003059.1:0-17053 GCA_030522845.1 Psyttalia concolor
GGATTATATCACTCGCCTTCGGCTCGTGATATAAACCTCCCACTCGCCAAAAACCATTTTTTTTCACTTGTTACGAAATATACTATTTTGTCACTGCTGTTACGTTCAGCCCGTGTCGAAAAGTGCCTTTTCGTTTACTAGTAAACGAAAAATGGCACAGTTCGCCACTCCCTGAACGTAACATCACTAACAAAAAATATAGTTCGGATACACATGCGACGGGGTGTTTCAACTCGTGTGATTGGCAGCTCTCGGCTTCGCCTCGAACCGCCAACTTCACACTCGTTACCACCCCGTCGCACTTGTATCGAAATATACTATTTCGGACTCGCCGCATCAGATAGGGTTCATATACCATAAAAAATCAAAAACTTATATTTGACTGATTACAAAGCTACCATTGGAAAGCAAAAAACTAAAAAATTACAAAAAAAAATCCAGATAATTGGTACAATTTTCCCAAATACTCTAAATAGATAGCGTAACAGAATTAAAAAATATTGCCACATGTGGTCCCATTTGAATATTCATCTCCGGAAATTTGCATTTGAATCAATCAAAAAATCACTCAACAAAGTTGAATCCCATTTTATTTGCGTTCTCACGAGACACCACAGACGAATGATAAAAACCTTGCGAGAGGTGTGCAATACAAATGGTGAGATGATCGGGGAATCGAGATGGTCAAGCCATTTACGATGGCATAAAACGGGGGAGGGGGGACGCGGAAAATAGGAATAAAAAAGGGCCAAACCTCAGCTTCACCGCGGACACCCGAGGACTAGTATAGCCTGTAGCAACCAAAATTTATCTGTATAATGGACGATACCCCCTATGCCTCTCACTCCCCATGGGATGGCACCATCTGCAAATATCCCTTCATCCGGCCACGTGTGCCATACAAATTGAATTCTTACAAGTTTCAATGATATGGTAATGTAAGGACAACTTGCCGACCGGACACTTGCGAGGATTTTCAGTGCAACCCCTCCAAATAACTGGCTTTCCTCCCCTTTTTCGGGTTTCGGAACACATTTCTCTTTTTCCTCAATTGAGTCCTCCTATTTTTTACAGGAATTCGTGGTATTTTTTTTTTAACCGATATCCTGTACATTTGTTAACCGAGTCTTTATTTAATATCGAGTTACATTTAAAATTTTTGCAACACCAAAGGGTTTAAATAAGGAAGAGTTTATAGTACATTATTATTATTATTATTACGTATGTTTTTGTTTTTGGTAACTCTCCTGTTTATCGAAAAATATTGAAATAAATTTAGGAAGTTTTGTCAAAAAATTTGTAATTAACCAGGCGCCAGGGGGGGGGGGGGGACAAAATGTAAAAGCCCGGGAGGAATACATGATGACACAAAATAATTCTTATTAAGACAATCATTTGCAATAATTTTACGGTAATTGTTTGCTATTTTTTTAGGCATACCGGATAATTACGTGAATGGATTTCTATTGCACGAAATTAATCAATTTTCTCTAGTCAATTTTTTTTAATTTCAATAAAAATTGAAAGAAAAATTTTGAAAATTTCAACCGAATGTTTTATGCAAAAAATTAGATTCGTTCGATTTTTTAATGAAATATTTTTTAATAATTTTGTTCTCATTGATCAAAGTTTTGAAATAGAAATTTAATGTTAAGTCTTTAATAGTGAATCTCTTGTTTAAGGCAATTCAGGGTTTATGTGGAATTATATTAGAATAATTTTACGGTAATTGTTAAAACTATTTCCTGAGGCATTCGAAATAATTACGCTATTGGATTTCTATTGATACGAATTTAATCATTTTTGTCTAGTCAATTTTTTTTCATTTTCTGTAACAATTCAAAGAAAAGTTTTTGAAAGTTCAATCGAAGAATTTATACAAAAAATGAAATTCTATCGCTTTTTTTATGAGACATTTTTTAATAATTTCGTTCCCATTATTAGCAATTTTGAATAGTAATAGAAATTAATTAATTAATTGTACAAAAAATAAATAAATAACAAGGGTACCAATATATTTCTGATTTCTGTTATAACGTTTTTATGAAATTTTTTCAATTACCAGTATTTTTTTTACTTTCTCTTAAATTAAAAAAAAATATATATATATTCCGTCCTCTGGCGGGCGCTGAATAAAGCCACTCTCACCGCGACCACAGAAAAACCCACTCTCGACATTACCATCAACTAATAAACTTCTCCGCTCCATCGATTTCTGATGGTTTACATAATCGGATATTTTGGAGTGCACCAAAATGAGTTTCGTGAAGGCTTATTTAAACATTTTTGGGAATGCTGGAAAGATTCTTAAACAGAATGGAGGAATCCTGGGCTGCATCCGAACACTCTACAGGTGATTCCCCAAAACTAATTGTCGCAATTGCTCTAATTAATCACCCGAACCCTAAATATCGGATCATTGTTTTGTCGGGGAGGTTATGTTTCCCTGACAGTTCCCTCAGATGAAAAAATTGCATCTAATGGACTTTTCATCCCCTCAATCACTACAGAATGGATGACTTGAAATGGGGAGACTGCGTTGGAGAGGACAAATATGGAAACAAGTACTACGAGAATAACTATTACTTCTACGGTGAGTTAACAATTCCCTTAACCCATTCTCATTCATAAAAATCAACTCAAAAACTTATGATTAGTATTGCTATTTAACCCCGATAAATCTATATTAAATAGTTAATGTCCGTTTTAACCTTTTCATTGACTTTGTTTCTCCTTTTTATATTTACACAAATTCGTGCTGATGGGATGTTCCACGTTTGCAAATAATTTATCTGAATTTGCTTTCTGATTACTCACCAAAGGTCGCAACAGATGGGTAGTCTATGCACCCCACGTCAACATGGACTACGACGGCTCCCAAGTACCTGCAGAATGGTTTGGCTGGTTGCACTACAAAACTGATCTGAAACCCCACCAGGACCCGGCGCGACCTCAGTACAAGTGGATGATTGACCATCGAATGAACCCATCAGGTACCAAGGACGCTTACATGCCCTACAGCACGACTAAACCCAAAATCGAAGCGTGGAAGCCACCTCAATGTTGATTAAAATAATCAGGAACAATCCGTAGATTCTCTATTACCTACAAAAAAACATGAGAAATGATAAAATTAAATAATAATAATATTCGTCGAGTGTTCCAGATGTAGAGGAAATACACTTTGTGTAAATAAATCGTCTTTCCGCAAGTTTCTGAGCTAATTTAACGATTAATTTCATAAAGTCGACAATAAGAGTAAAGATATTAAGTAAATAAAACTATAATTGATATGTCGTAAAACCCTTCGGATAGAATTTATTTTTGTTATTTATGACCTTTAGATAATTTTGGAGGTTCTGATAGGGACGAGGTGTGGAATCAATATCAGTCATTTTTCAGTCTGACTTGGACAGTTGTTTAGTCCATGGGTGTCAGGATCTGCGCTTTGGGAGCTCTACTATTGATATTATCACCCAATGAACTTACACTATCCCAACCTCGATAAGTGACCTTCCCTCCATTAATTCCTTCAAGCTTGCTCTCCGTGCTCACCTTGCAAACTGATACGAGCGGTTTCTTGACTCTCTTCCCTTCCCCTTTACTTTTTTTTCCTTTACGTTTCCCCCTTTTTTCTTCTGCCTTTAAGAGTCCCTTTTCAGTTTTCTATTTTCAATTATGAATTCTCAACTTCTTCAATTTCCAACATTCATTTTTTAGATATTAGTAGCCTATTCTCCTACTTTAATGTCTGTGCGCTAAATTTTGTACTTGTTGTTTTCCGTTTCTGTGACACTGTGTCACAATGTATTCGTACAACATAATGTACAGTAATAAAACTTCAATCAATCAATCAATCAATCAATGAAAGAAGGAATTCTCATGAATTTAAGTGACTGAGAATTCAGCCACTCAGGGCCAGTTTTTGGTTTAGCTAACCATGGTTGAACCTCGAGTTAAACCCTGAGTTAAGGCCCGGGTGTAATAGTTCGTAACCTCGAAATCGCCGTGACTAATTGCAAGAAAAACAGTTATTAAATCATGAGCAAACCTCATTTTCGACCTCCATAAACAATTTCTGCAGGTCAGAAATTAGATCTACTGATGATTTGATCAGTATTTCACGTGTAATCAGGGTCGGCGATTTCGAGCTGACAAATTATTACACCCGGCGGCTATCAAATAAAAACAATCTGGAAACTCAACTCCTCGCCAGGCGCAATTAAAAAATAAATAGTCCTTTTATTCCAGAGAATCGTAACATTATTTTTACATGTATCTCGTACACTCACTCTTATCCTTAATCGAAAGAGAACTAGAGATCTAAACGAACACTGACTTAATGAGCTAGTTTGGCTGCGGCAACTACCTGGAATGAAACTCAAATACGAGTACTCGATCACATGTGTCTTGGATCCTTGGAGGTACAAAAATAGTATGAAAATATTGATAAGACTGGAATGATTCTGGTGACAGTGTCCCCTTGGTTCATGTTAATACTCATATTGTAATGGCTTAATCTGTCTCCGAGGCCTTTTTCTTTCTGTACTCCTGCTCGGACTGATATCCCGGTGCGTGATTGTGCTCATGAACACCTGTTGGCATGAATCTCTCGGCTATCACTGCACATTTGCCACGGCAGCCTCGATGCTGCTCCGCGCATCGATAGTGCGAGCGGTTTAAGACTTCTGAACGAGATGTCAAGTTGTAGACGTAACCCTCGTGGACCAGTTGGGGACGACCGCGGGCTGACAGTCGATAAGTCACTGGCTCTACGTCTTCAGTAAAGAAAAACGAGGGAATAACTCAATTTTTTTGATCAAAATTATTTTTAAACTGACAAATTCTCGTCAGGTTTCGAATTATTACAATTGTTTTTTGCATACGTACTTCCGTCTTCAGCGCTTTTTCCACTGGTGTTCGTAGGGATGAGCTCATCCTGATCCCTGAACTCGTCTTCCTTCGTCAAGTCAATAGAGTCATCGACTGGAAGAACTGAAGAGGATAAATTGAGTTGAACTCCTCAATTTTTTACATCTAATTAAATATTTAAGTATCTCAACAATTCATAATTTTTAAAAGAAGTATTCACATTATTAATCAGTCTTTTTCAATTTAGAATTGACGAGTTCGGAGAAGAATATCAATTTAATATTTATTTATTTATTTCGTTGAAGTTTCAGGTCATTAAATAACCTAAACAAGTGAAAAAGCTGAGAAATTTCATGTCGACTCACCATTCTTCTGATCATTGTCCGAGGAATTCATCAAATTGTCATACACCGGATCAATCTCATGCTTCTCATCATCACCAGGCCCATCGTTCTTCGGCGACGCACTCCTGACGCTCGCCTGGTCCCCAGAGTTGTGGACACTCGAGCCGGAACTGCGTGTTCTCTTCGTTGGATTCGTCGGGTTAGTCGTCTGCAGTCTCTTCTTCGTTACTCTATCCGGTTTACTGGATTTGGCATACTCTCCTGATGTTCCGTTATCAGCGTCACCCTCGAATTTTGGAACTCCGTTGGAGACACTGCCATTATCTTTGGGCAGCTGCTGCAATGGTCGAGAGAGATTAAAATAAATCATTGGATTCAGTGAGACAGTGGACATTGAGAATGTCATAGTGACCTTCAAATTTTGCTTATCCAGCGTGAGACCTTTGACTTGGAGTGTTTCAGCGACTTTCAAGAAATTCGCGAGCTCCTCTTGCTTGACGTTTACTTCACCTTGGTACATGAATTTTAGAAGTGCGTCCACTTCGGTGTAGCCTATGTCCTTCAGGATCACTACTGGATGCTGGCAGGGATTGGCCTGAGAAAGTTAATAAATATTAGGAGACGATGTCATAAAAATCTAACGAATTTATCTCATTTTTTATTACACGTATCCTCTGATATTTTTTATAAAATTTCTCCCGCTGACTTTTTTTTCGTTACAATTGTCCATTGCATATTTTACACACAAATTAAACATCTTGCAATTCTAAACACTACCCTTACAGCAAATAATAAATTCATCAATTTTTTTTTACTGGTGTATTGTAGTTTGTATTGATGTTTTGTTATATTCAATAGAAAAATTAATAAGTCAGCCCAATAATTCCCCAGATCCCGGTCTTCTCGAAGACCAATTACTCCTCACACAGAATTACCTTGAAAATATCCTGGAAATAAGTACTACAAACGGACAGAACGAGCTTGTGTGCCTGGAGAAGTTGGCCTTCGACGGCGATTGTCACATCCACGAGATCCTGATTGTTGAGGTGTGTCAAAAATCCAGAGGACAAATTATTTGAAAAATTGTTCCACCTGAGAGCAAACTGCTCAGATGATGGAAAGCTGTCAGTGAGGGCCATTGTCGTTCTTTGTTCTGTGAAAAAAAAAAATGAGACGGAAAAGTCGATTGATCACTCACTCATCCGAATTCACCCAGTGATCTCCACATCTCCAGCGATCATTTATTCACCTGAATTCTCTTGGTCTACCTCCTGCTGCACAATCTGCTACTTCTTATCAAAATTCAACGCCCGATTTTTCGACTTCACTAATCAAACACGAAATAAATGCCCCTTTTGTGAATTGTCGCGACGAGACTGTTGATATCACATTGTGACTGGCCGTGACATCAATTCCTGCATCATCACTTACGAAGGAGTGTGAAGAACGCCAACTTCTTTTAGAATGAGAGGAAAAAAACAGTAAACAAAAAGGAATCAGCGACGAGCTATTTATCTCCGGTTGGGAGAAAAATGTGGTTAGTTAGGAAGATAAAAGAATACGGAAATTTTTATCTCAACTGCGCCAGCGCCACGAGAGGGGCAATCCCAAATGTTTGTTGTCGGTAATGTGGAGTAAAAAAAATGGTTTTCAGCGTGAATAATTGGTCTGTTGTAATTTACTATTTATCCCGGTTAAACCTCGCGAGTGATTGACCGAAGAATGATTCAGTTGGTTTTTTTTATTTTTATGAAAGTACGGAAATAAGAACATTATCGTAATTTATGTGATCGTCTGTTCGGTTATTTTGTGTCTTTCCTGGTGTAAACTGTATTTGTTGTTTACAAATGGTTTGTATATTTTTGTTAAATAAATTTCTGATCTTTTTAGTCTTCTCTGGTGAAATAAATTCGACAGTTTTGGCGAGTGGAAAAGAGCACTTGCTCGTATTTTTAATTAATTAGTGAGTTATATTCCAGCTGATTTGTGAGGTTAGAGGTTCATTTGTAAACATAACGAGCCGTTTATCATGAAATAATCATTTTGAGACAGATATACAAAATTATTGAACCTTCATCTTCCCCAGAAGTACCTTTCATCCTGAAAAAATCAAGGAAAAGCCTAAAAAATTATTAAAAGCGAGAGAATGTTCAAAAATATTTTTAGTACATCTTAGATTATATTCTAATTATTTATGAAGACCGGATGAAACGTCTGACATCTCCAAAGCTGACATAGGATTTTTTCCAAAGAAGAAAATCGATTATGTAAATTCTTCAATTAAAATTGATTGATTGAAAAGAACTGAAATCTCGACTACTGTTCCTTCCCCCAGGATTACACGTCGAGAGCGGATTTGGGGACACCCTGTGACCCAACAGTGGAACGTCACTTCAGAGGTCACAAAAAGCCGATCACAAACCTGACATTCCACCCGGATGAGCACCAAGTGGCCACCTCAAGCCTGGACAATACGTTCATGGTGTACACCTTCTCAGACTCGATGAGGGCAAATCGCTTCATATCCCACAAAGATGCTGTCCAGGACTTGGACTATTCCCCCTCCGGGGAGGTGATTGCCACAGCCTCCAAAGACAGAACCGTGAGGATCTGGGTTCCAACAGTGAGAGGAGAGTCCCTGGACTTCAAAGCCCACACTGGAGCCGTAAAATCTGTTCGTTTCAGTGGAAATGGTCAGAATCTGGTGACAGCCTCTGATGATAAAATTGTCAAACTCTGGGTGGTCTGCAGGAGAAGATTCCTCAAGTCTTTCGTCGGACACACCAACTGGGTCCACTGCGCCAGATTCTCCTCCGATGACAGGCTCATTGTGTCCTGTAGTGATGATAAAACCATCAAACTGTGGGATATTGCCAGTGGAAAGTGCGTCAGGACGATTACCGAGATTAAAGATCCTGCTCTCGATGTGGAATTTCATCCTAGCGGTATTGGAATTGGGGCTGGCAATGCTGGGGGATGTGTCAAGTTCTATGATTTGAGGACTGGACAGCTCCATCAGCATTACACTGCTCATACTGGGCCCATTAATAAAGTGAAATTCCATAAAAATGGAAATTTTATGCTCACCGCCTCCGAGGATTCGACGATGAAGGTACAACGACACAATAAAAACCTTACAAAACCCTCAACTTAAATAGAATAACAAATTCTTTAAATAATTCGAGAGAATTAGTTACCGAAATAGTTCAATAGAATTATGTAAAGAAATTGTGCTCAGCCTGTACGATTGCTCTCCATTTATTTATTTATTAGCGATTTTTTATCAGTCATAAATCATCAGTTCTTAATTTTCTAAAGCAAGTTTTGATTTTCTCAAGTTCTCATTGCTTCTAATTTTAATAAAAATATGTCAACAAAGACTAATGGTCAAGTGAGATTTTTTTACTTTTAGGATTTTTAAAGGGCCAGGAGTGGAAATGTTTCCCACTGATGCATGAAAATTAACCCAAGTAATTGGAAATCAATTCTTTTGTCAACTGGAATCCATCATTAGGTTCTAGATTTGCTGGAGGGTCGTCCAATTTACACACTGAAAGCTCATCAAGGAGGCGTTCGAGCCATTGGCTTCTCGCCAACCGGAGAATTCTTCGCTTCTGGCGGCGCTGATCAACAACTACTGGTCTGGAAAACTAATTTCAACAGGCACGAGACCACCAGAAGGAGCAAGAAAACTCTCTATCCAGAAGATGCTCAACTGAATTTGGAATCACAAATTGACAATGCAATTGACTCGTCAGGATCTTACGTGGACGCTAGAGAAACTGTCGAGGAGAGTGGGGAGGATGGAGACAGAGAAGAATTGGAGGTATGTTAATTGTCTAATTAGTCGAGACATTATTCTACTGTGCATGAGCACTAGAGAGTGTGGGTGATTTTTTGTTTATATTTGGGAGTTAGTTTAGGAAAAATGAGGAAAGCCTCAAGGAAGTAATTCGTTTAGAAATAAAATGGAAATCTCGACAATTCTTTACTGTCTGAATCGTCAGAATAAGAAAAAATAGTAATCTAAATTCTAGAAGTGATTTCTTTGATCTCAGTATATAACAGAATTGGGGGATGTAAATATGGAAATGGCGAGAGGAAGAAGCTGTTTTGGTCCAATTGCAGAGATTCCGGGGGAGAGGTATCCAGTCCAAGTGATAGATCTGAGGAATTCGTGGCCGGTACAGCAGGAGGAGAGGACTGGAAACCTCACGCCTTTCAGGATTCATGGGAATGTCTTGGGGAAGTCTCACATGACCAGAAGTCTCGAAGAACTCCTCAACAATCAAGTCGAGGCATTGAGAAATACAATTGTCCTCCTCGAGCAGAGGCTCACGAACGTCGAGGAGAGGCTCAAAAACTAGATTAACTAGATTATTGTCAACTTCATTTTCAATTTAATTTTTAGCATGTACTTAATTTATTCCCTGTGAGAAAATCCAAGTGCGAAAACCGAAGAAATGAGTTTTTATACTTCGCCCTTAAGCTTAGATATTAAAAATTAGCATTTATCATTAAGTGGTCAATCAATGACTTAATTAAATTTTCTTACTCATGTTAAAATGTTCTCATTTTGGAATATTGTAAATTTATTGGTTTGTCGGAGTGCCATCCACTGCTTGTCAATACATTATACTCAATTAATTTATAAATTTCCCGTTTTATACAAAATAAATACGTAAAAAAATAGGAATTTCATGATTTGACAACCATTTTGTTTAGCTGCACTCACTCCAAATTTCATAAATAGTGTAGAGTCCGTATTATCTTCATTTGATGTTTTTGTTTCCAACAAAGAACGTGAGAAGCAATTAGATTTACTGGGAGATTTGAGAAGTCCTGGGGATTGAATTAACTCTGGGTCCTAATGAAGGATGTGGATTTACCAGTTTTCTTTATGTACTCGAGGATCTCTTCCTGGGGTAGAGTCGACGTAACGAAGACTTTTTTTCCTTCTAAATCGATTCTCACGTCTTCGATGCCTGTGAAAATCGAAAATCACTGGCTTTATTATCATCCAAAAAATCTTGTAATTATAATTAATTCTATAATTAAGTTCTAAAACTTGATTCGTCGAGTTTTCGTCGAAAATTTTCGAGGGAAGAAGTCCGTGATCGCTTATCGGACTATCCCTCTATTAATTATGAAGCTACAAAAAAAAACACGAGACCAATTTTATGCATTTTTCATGAGGGGAATAATTTCAATGCAAATTTTTTTCCGGTCTTTCAAACTGTTTTTCCGTAAAATTGTCGTAAGCAACAGCAGTTATCATATCTAAAATTCAATGGCAAGCGTTGTTCATTCAAATGGTTTTCCTCTATCTCGATTAAATTGCCGATAACGATATTGGAGACCATCGACTTTATCTAGGATTGATAGAGAAGAGTAATAATTCCAAAAATCAGTATTTTTATGAGGCAAATCTCTTTCACTTGAAACCATTTGCTCTATCTGCCACTATCGCCACGATATACTCATCTAATCAATTAAATTTTTCTAGATAAATAGACTCGACGATAAATTGTAAAAATCTATCTCCCCTTCAGTTGTAGATCAATTGGAGTCGTTAATTTTTGGATTGTCAATGGATCTATTCACTTGAATATCCCAATAAACTACGCAATTGTTTCCTGAAGTGTTGTTCCCATCTACCAGAATAATTGAAAAACATCTCAATGAATTGACACAAGTAGTGAAGTAGAAGAATTTCTGAGCCTTCAATCAATTTCTGGGAATAATCCCCGATAATCAATGAAAGATGACATCATTCCTCAATGTTTACTGTTGACAGGTTTTGAGGAATAAAGGCAACCAGGAAACCGATGCGAATATTTATCGAATTTAACTAATGAATTTGGCCCCTTATTCATCAGACCCGTAATTAAACCGACAATTTGTTGAGAAAAATTCTACATAATTCATATCTCCTATTTTTATCAAAACTTCCATTCGCGTGGAGCTATTGTAATGTAATTGTAACCCTCAACTCACCAGCTTTATTCCCCAACACTCGTTTGACCGCGCCTGAGCAGCCTTCGCAGGTCATTTCCACGCTGAACTCATGAATCTATTGATAGTGAAATAAAAAATAAACAAATCAAGGTAGGTAGAATAAGCGATAAATGAGGGGAAATCTAGATGAGAGTGATAGATACTTTAGTTGCCATGGTAAGTGAGCGAAGACGTACTGAGCTGAACGATAATTACGCGTAGATAGCGGATTCACTATTGACTCGATTTATTGTACGTGGAGCTGTTTCATTTAGCTTTATCAATTCGTCGACCGACGTTTTTCAATCCCCGGGCGGTGGTGACATCTGCAGCACTTCTGGCTCGTTAGAGATTGAGCGACGCAAGGGGAAATTAAAGCTAAGGCGGTCGACTCTCGACACTTGGGAACGTAATTTGTAAACGAATATTTGGTATTCCCTGGAGGATGCTGATTCGTTTGATACTTATGCATACGAATATGATTCATAGACGGATCGGCAGAATTCGTTCGGGCCCGCATGGAGGGATTTTCTTAATAAATTAATATAATAAATTGAAATAGTAAATAAATTATACCAACTCTGGAACTAACTCTGGAGCCAGATTTGATGCCAGAGTTGTAGATTTTTGAAGGCCCAGATGGACAGGTTTTTGATCGAAATGTCCCTAGAAAATTTCCAGAAAATTACTCAGTTGACCCTGCAAGTCTGGGTTACTCCCAGAGTTGACTCAGCAACTCTGGATCACTCCTAGACTTACAGAGTTAACTCTGGGCCACTCCCAAAGTCGCTCTGTAACCCTGAAATTTTTTCACTTATTTTTTTTTTATATATCGACATATCGATCCATCGATTAAATAATAGTATTTTCATCACGCTGTGTCGGAAAAGTAACTTTTCAGTCACTCTCCACTTCGCGTCGATTGACTAAAAAGTGCTTTTTCGACGCATTGAGATGAAAAATATTGTTCGTAACACGTGAAAAAAGTGGCTTTTGACTCGTGGGATTATATCACTCGCCTTCGGCTCGTGCTATAAATTTCCCACTCGCCAAAAACCTTTTTTTTGACTTGTTATGAAATATACTATTTCATCTCAATGTGTCAAAAAAGCACATTGTCCGCTTCGCGTCGAGTGACTGAAAAGTACTTTTTCGACACATTGAGATGAAATAGTATATCTCGTAACAAGTGAAAAAAAATGGGTTTTGGCGAGTAAGAGGTGTATATCACTAGCCGAAGGCGAGAGATATAATCCCACGAGTCAAAATTCCCTTTTTCACGTCGCGAAGCGGAGAGGGACTGAAAAGTTACTGTTTCGACACAGCGTGATGAAAAATTCATTCAAAACCCGTCATTATTTTCTTGACTCGGTTTCAAAATTTTAAACGAAGTAAATATATAATCTTTAAAAGGATCATTCCGAAGCGTATTAGGAGCTCAACCCATCGTAAATTAGTCCTTTTGTAGAGCTATTTTCCCAGTGACTCCTGAATGCCCTCGAGGTGCACTCGAATACTCCAACATCCGATAATTGCTGAAGGTCTTCCAGTACTCCAGCTGAAAATTCCTCCTACAGATTACTTCACTCATCCAGTTCCCAGACGAGTCAATATCACTGATAATTCTTCATTATCTATACAACACTCCAGCAGGAGCTGTGACTCCTAATTGGACGGCAAGTACTTCTGATTCTGTCACCGACTCACTCGGATCAACAGCCGTATCCCCCAGGGGCCCACATGTGAGATGACGATCGTGGGATGAATGTTGAAAAGTAGAGGGAAAAAAAAAGCCACCAAGCAACTGTATTTCATTGAGTTACCCTTCACTTTCTGCAACTGTCACCTGCCACATTTCATAATAAATGCGCACTAACTGAAATTCCGTTACACTTCACCTGCAGACTTTTGCGTAGTGCTCGAGAACCCAGTCCACACTGGGATTTAATCGGTACCGGCGTTGAAGGGTAGGTAAATAAATAAATAATGGTGATTGTTGATTATGTAGGCAGAGTGTGTGGACTCAATGGACTCGTTGCGAGGAGTCTGAAAATTATGGAAGCGAATTGTGATTATTTAATTCTGTCAAAGTCTATTGCAATTTAATTTTTTCTTGGCGACATCTTCTCCTATTTTCATTGTTTAATGTTTTTACTTAAGTATTGAGAGTCAATGTGCATTGAACTCCAGTGACAATGACTAATAATTGAATGCGAAGATTATCAAATGGACTTTTCCAAAAAAATCTCGAATTAGAAAATTGTGGAGGCGAATTCTGCACATTTAATTCTACCAAATTTTATTGGAATTCCATTTTTTCCTGGAGTTGGCTCTTTAGTATTTTTATTCTTCAATTGTTTTATTGAAGCATTTCTGAATAATTGAGGCAATTATTTAGATTACCAAATGATTACACTGCAGATGATCTTGAATGGCCTCCAGTAACACTTCTAAAATTCAGAATTTTTGATCCTAGAAATAAAATCCATGGTCCCCTAGAAAATCTTAAATTACAAAATAATTGAAAATAGTGAAGGGGGTTCACTCACGGTCACCCGGAGCATGATCATGACACAACCCAACCCAATTCCATCATTCGATGATCTCCAGAGAGTCGCAGGGATGACTGGAGACACCCTGTCAAAAAATCAGATTTCCCCCGGAAGAACCCGACTCCTGACTCCATCAAAGGAATCCCAAAAGCCCACACCACTCACCATTTAATAACAAAAGGCACCAGCACAGCATAATCTAGTCCGTTAGAATTTAATTGGCCGGTGTTTTGGCACGTGACCGTACCAACGGACAGTACAGGAGCGCCGAGCAACGGTCGTTCTGGTGTCTCGTGCGTGAAATGCCCAACACCTGGATTCGAGGAGCCAGTGTTAATGTATTGGTGGCTGTGTGAAACGGAGCAACTTCATAGTCAGCCGGTCCCCAACAGCTATACCTGCCTCCCTCCTATATGTGCTCCAACTGTCGAGGTGTATGGTACCCAGTGAACGGTTTACTCTCGCGTTTGTGTACACTGTATCAAGGATTCTCGCGGTCAGTTCTGTTTTTCAACACAATGCCCCGGGAATTGTTAATTTTGTGAGGTGCAATCGACAAAACAACAACGACCAGTGACAAAATGGGATTTAAACTGCAGAGTTTGTTCAGGCGAGTGAACCGGTGAGTGATTTTTCATTGATCAAACAACTCCAGTGACACCTGTTCCCCCCTTCTAGATTAAGAAAAACTAGAAGATTGAGATTAAAATTAAATAGTCGGGCAGAATAACAGCTCGATTATCGCAGGCGGAAGTCATTTCCCATTGATATGAAGGAAATCTCCGGCCGTCAGAGCTGATGTTCACCGTTGCACTCATCGGTTACGGTTACTCGGAAAAATATCGATCCCGCAGTATCTCAAAACGGGATTGTAAGAGAAATAAAATGTCTCATTTTGTAAGTTAAATACGGACGAGTTTTGATAGAGTGGGTAACGGCTTTGGGTAATTGTCTCGGTGAGATTTTTGGAGATATTCAGTCATGATGGCGGAATCCTCGCGTTTTCAGAATTTTTAGATGTTTATTTATTCATTTGTTTTGCTGGGGGAAACGAGCCCCAACTGCTGACGACAGTTGAAGGGATAAAAATCGATTGAAAATGTTGATGATGATGATTTTTATTCCTCCGGCAGAATTTGCAGTAGTCTAGATGGTTTCCAGTTAAAACAGAATATATTTAAACAATTTATTTCAATTTTGGATTGAACGGGGGTCAGTACTCACTGTCGCCTGGATTTGTTCCTTTGTTTTCTAGGGTTTCTTGTGAATAATACAATTCTCAATTTGCAAATCAATTTTTCTTCGTCAGAAATTAACCCCAAATTGCAATGACCGATTGTTTAATAATTTGTTGAATGTCTAGTACAGGTCCACCTGACTAAATTCAATGAAACTTGGTGAAAATGTGGATTCCCTTGCCCCAAGGCTGAATCTGAGAAGTTCTTCTGGGAGAAATGGTGTACGTGGGTTTATAGCGATCCCGAATAATGGGAATATCAAAACAAACGGCGTCTGATGTATTCCCCTTCATAAACATGAGCACGGCCGTAGCTATTTCGTCGGTTGGTGGCTCAGTTTTGCAAGGAACGAGCAGCGGACTGGTGAAGTGCAGACGGCAAGTGTTTTGATAAAGTGTAATCAAGTGGCCAAGGTCTCATTCGTCAAGGTCGCTACATTGGTCTCTCTGATAGTCCGACCCGTGCGTGAAGATTTAATCCTTCAACAGAAGAATTTTCCATAAATTTTTTTTGCCGACAGAAGGGTCCCAGGAGTTGTATGGGTTAACTGTTGGAGAGATCATTGATCGTTTTTAATATCATCTGTGGGCTGTTTCTTGTCTGATTCTGTGTCAATATGCGTTGTCTTTGGGACCAGACACCACCAGGTTCACGCCGGTGGTTCCGGCTCTTGCCAAAATTGGTGAGGTATGCATTGTTTAGATTCGCGGCACCCAGCCTGGTTATTTCCAATAAATTGAGGTCCAGAACGAACATCGGAGATTTGACATTTAACCAAGGTTCGATTTTAAGGTCTAGGTGGACTCGTGCTAGACATTTACCACTAATTTCAGTTAATGTGGAAAATGTCAGATGCTAAAAGACGAATAAGGCAATTTTTACCAATATATTCTTATGAAAAACAAGATAAACAGATGATTGATTGATTGATTGATTGATTTATTGAATTTTATTACTGTACATTTTGTTGTACAAAAACATTGTGACACAGTGTCACAGAAACGGAAAACAGCAAGTACAAAATTTACAAAATTTAGCGCCCAGAAAAAAAGAAAAAAAAATGAATGTAGGAAATTGAAGCAGTTGAAAATTAAAAATTGAGAATTGAAAACTGAAAACTGAAAAGGGACTCTTAAAGGCAGAAGAAAAGGGGAGAACGTAAAGGAAAAGAGGGAAGGGAAGAGAGACAAGAAACCGATGGTGAGATTGTTAGAGAACTAAATAGAGTTAGTAAGCTTATTTTTTAATATACAAAAGTAGAATGTTTCTTTAAAGAATTTTGATCAAACAGGTCGGAGCGAAAAGGATTAGGCGGATATAAACCGAAGGAAACTTTTGTAACCTCATGGTTTAATAAAATAATGCATATGATAAGATTCTGGAAAAATTGTAGGATTTAGGGACTAATTCAACAACTCCGAATGAAAAGGCATTATCGATGATGGATGTCTTAATTCGGAGTCGTTTACGTTGATTCACTCAATCGGTCTGCCGATTACTTTATCTGCCGCATAATACAAATTCTTTGATAATTAGGAAAATATTTACTGCTACGGGTTCTATTTTTAAACACCGGGGCAGATTAATTCAATTCTCGTATTTTGTAAGTTGACTATTTAATTACGCAGTTTCAGAGAACAAAATGGATTTAGTAAGCTTGTCTTTTAATATACAAATAGTAAACTGTTTCTTCCCGTCACCGGCAGCCAAAATTTGTAAAAATTTGTAGCACTCTGATCTCACGATTCACTGCCGAGCGGTTGTCTCGTAACAGGGGCGACTGTACCTGGCCAAGGTTTACCCCTCAGGGTGAGGTTTTTCCTTCGTCCTTGGCGAATGCGGAACAACGGGGTCGGGGGTGGGAAGGGTAAATGCGTAAAAACCCGAAAGGGTATACGTGAGGACAGGAAATTTTTTTTTAGTAAAATGTTTATTAAATTGTGGTCACAGTGAAGAGGATTAGACGGATATAAACCGAAGGAAACTTTTGTAACCTCAAGGTTTAATAAAATAATGCATCTGATGAGATTCTGAGGAAATTGTAGGATTT
>JAPYZM010003060.1:0-12072 GCA_030522845.1 Psyttalia concolor
TTTTTAGTCACTCGACGCAAAGCGGAGAGTGACTGAAAAGTTACTTTTCCGACACAGCGTGATGAAAAAGTAATTTTTAACGAGTGTGAGGGTTGAAACCTGAGCCGGAGACGAGGTTGGTAATCACACGTATTGGAAACTGCTTTTTGTCATGGGCATCGAACAATCTTTTACGACAGTTGTGAAAAAGGGACACGTTTTTTCACCCTTTGCATTTTTTGCGCTTGTCAGAAAATAAATTCTCATTTTCTTTATACATTAAGAAAAAGTAATGTATATGATAATACACATGCACTGGTTCGTCGTTCATTTTTTCTCTAATAAAAAAATAATGATAATATGCAAATTTTGTGAATACTATTATTGAACCATAAACAATATAGACAATACTTAAAATTTTTAATTTGTACGGATAATTTTTGTAAATAAGAATAATAAGGGCAATTATCATTATTTAATAATGATAAGAATTGATCCACGTAATTTTTAACATAAAATTGAATTGAGGCAATTATTTAATAAAACCTTTGGTTGAGGTTGAACAACAGGAAATAAATTTAATCAGGAAATGGTCGATTTTGTCGTTGTCTCCGAGAAAAACTACTGACTTGTCCTCAGTTTTTTTTCCTCTAAAAATCGAATGCAATGAATGTTTCATGTGGGAATTCGCCCTTGATGAGCACTCGAACTCAACCGCATAAACGAAGGACGAGGGATTTTGCTCATCAAGGAAAAGTCTCACTCGAGTGGAATGCGGAGACGAATTCCTCAATTTATCTGCACTTATTTCCATTAATTTCCTATTTTTCGCGATTCCACATAAATTAATAATTCAATTGATGTTTATAATTGTTCCACATTTTCTTCGCATTGTCTTTACGTTTTTGGGGAAGTTCACCAAATTTCAGAATAAAAATCCAAAAATGAGAAAATTATGAAACTAGAAATTAATTAATTTCTCAAACATCCTAAAACTACCTCTTCTTATTTACCATTGGCGATCCGCTGAAAGACCATTAAAAATTCAAAATTTGTTGATACTCCTTTTTTACATGGACACAATTTTTTTACCAACAAAATACCGAAAATTAGGGAAAAGACCGGCAATTTTAGGTAAAAAATGGATTTTGGGAGAATTACTGGCCACCCGATTTCGCCCTAGTCTCGCGAAAAGGATAAAATAAATAAAGACATTGCTAAAATGAACAAAATAATGTTCATAGAATATTTCTCTCTGTGCTTTCTCAACCGAAGACACTTACACTGCGAGAAAAAAAAATATAAGCTCCCATGAAATATTCTTCCGACAAGTAAATTTGTTAGCTTGAAATTTGCATTTGAAGGATATTTGATTGGCGAAATTCAGTTTCTCTCAGTGTAATTGAAAATGGATGAAAATTTAATGTTCGCAGCCCTCGGAAAACTAATCCATCAACCCCTCTGTCTACTCCTCTCTAAAAACAAAGGAATCAAATGATGTTGAACCAGGTCAAAGGTGAGGCTGATCATCGGGGTGTAAAATGAGAGCGCTAGTTAATTGAGACACATACAGAGATGAGGTAAATGTTCATCTCGGTGTGTGCACAGGGAATTTCGAGGGGAGCATTTGGATGGAAATGCAGTATGAAGTTGACTACCGAGTGGTGTGTATGTGTGTTTGGTGGGTAAAACCGGGGCACAGGATGTATAGATCACGGACGCGGTGGGACGCGCATGGTTGCATTCGTAGGTTTGTATGCGCTCGTCCAGTGTCCAGAAGTACCACAAGGGACAGAGAGGACAAAGTGGGAGGCCGAGGGGGAGGAAATAACCCGGTAGAGAAAGCGCAAACCCAGTGTTATGGGGTTGGGAAATGTGCGGATGATGGATAGGGAATGGCTTGGCGTCGAGTTGGCGATATAACAGTCCTCGGGATAGGTGAAAGCAGGGGTTAAGGGGGTGGAGGAGGCGTTCTGGAATGCCTGGCAAGACCGCAGACGTCTAACTACCGGGATAGAGCCGAGTAAACACACTGGGAGGGGTGGAATTGTACACGATAGAGCTCTTCTCTCCCCTTGGACTCTCTAAAATTCACAGTACCTAGGCCACACCACGGGAATAATCCAAATATAATTTTGGTGGACCGTGAAGTTTGGGACAATTGAGAGGATATTATTTTGTTTTGCTTTCAATGTAATTCGCGGGTACAGGACACCAATCCTTATCTTCAAATTGGCGAGATTTAAGGGTAATAAAACACCGGATAACCCCTCCTTCTGCCGTTAAATATAATTTTACTATTTTAATTATATATTCACTTACATCGAACATGTGATATTTATGCAGCGTTCCCCAATATGGCCCGGGGAAAAGGAGGAAAATGTTCGGGCGAAAACAATCACGCGGGTGGACATCCATAGGAAGAACACAGATAGAAAAGAGGAGAAGAAAATAGTGCGACCAAAGTCACTGTGATAATGAAAATAAAAATAAATATAAATATAAATAAAAATAAGACGGGAGGAGACTGACACAGGAAAAGGGGGCTATTTTTGTTCCTGATGAGATATAAACTGATAGGGACTATACCAAATATAAGAGTTAGAGAGGGGGGAGAGAAGAGGCATACGGTGTTGGATGTAAAACAGAAAACTTTTGTAATATCAAGAGTCAATAAATAATAATAGTAATATTCAGCGTTCCACATCTTGTGTGACCCCAAAGAAAATCGTTGGACAGGATAATTCTCGATTTCATTTTACAAGAAAAATTTACTGGAAAAATTGTTTACTCCGGGATTCGTACCCGGAATCTTCCAATTCTGTATGGAGTGCCCTTCGCCACATACAACCAATGTAAGTTGAAATTTTCGGGTTTACATTAAAATTGTTAATCCTAAAATTCAAATGGCGTGAGTTGAGACCTGGGGAACTGCATTTAAGACTCCCCCAAGTTCCAAAGTTTTTTTGGGTGTAATGTAAACAAACGATTGAGAAGAAAAATGTGAAAAAAATAAAAGCAATTGGCAAGTAAATTCTAATTCATCCTCGCAGGATGAAATTAATCCCGGATTCCTTAAAGAATTGTTCTCCAAATTAGTAATTCATTCCGAAATGTTCGAATTTATCCAGAATTTCGTCGAAAGTACTTCAGAGAACTCCAATAGGTACATTTTTTTTAAAATCACTGAATTGAAGATTATCTCAACTCTTGCCTTTATCTACTCATGAAAAAGTAAAGGATTTCCGGCAGTAAAATAGTGTTTTTCTTTTTTTTTTGACAATGTGATTTGCAACGTACGAGTGACATCCCACGAGGATTAAAAACTCGGGTAGGAACTTGCAAAGCGAAACGAGAGGGCGAATGCCAGTGACATGTGTCAACGAATGAAATAAAAATGGGAGGGATCGAGAACAGGGAGAGAGCAGAACATTGCACAAACATGAAATACAAACTGATCCTCTTTCTTGGTTCTCTCATCGCATTTCTCCTGTTATCGACGGCGAGTGACAATGCAGGATCGAATATGTGACACACTCGATACAGCCGTACGTGTCCCACGAGAGGGGAATATAGGTATAAACTAAACTTTTATCGAATGGGTGGAGATATAATGTTGGGGGTAGGAAAATTGCAATATCATCTGAATGTCGAAACCTGTGCTATTCAGTTGTCCCTGTATTTTTTATGTATCTACACGTGTCACTGGAGGAAATAAATCGTCGCTGTTCGGGTACTTCTTCATTGAATAAAAAATTGAGAACAATTTTTCTCTGCTCTGTCCAACGTTTTTTGAGATTCAAGTGAAAAATGGTTATTTATTAAAATTCTAATTTAATTTTAAATCGATCGGAGATTCTTCGAAATTTTTATTGGGCGTCAATTACCCTCAGATTTCCGGAAATTGAGCATTAAAAATTCAGTTTATGTGAAAAAATCAATGGAAATGATAAATTTCAATTCAATTATCAACTGCAAATAATAAATAATTTGGGATTTTAAAGTAATTTCGAGAGTTTGGAAGCCCATTGAATTTTTTTTGTGAAATTCCTATCGATTTTCCAAAAATTAATTAATTTTCATTGCAAATTACGGGTATTAAAAATTTACAAAGTGTACCAGAAACTTCAGTTAAAATTCGTTCGTTTCCCATCGAAAGGGATCAATAATTTTCGATGTATGAAAAAAATGAAACGGCAAATTCGCTGTAGAAACGGATTCAGTTGGGGCTAGTGACGACGTTTTTGGTGATGGCCACAGGCGCAAGGGGAGGAGGAAGGGAATGAGGCAGACACTGAGAGGGGGTCTGGGGATGTAGGACGCCAGAGGCATTCATAGCAGGGGCCAGGGGTGGCTTCGGTGGAATGCGTCCCGTTTAATATCGCGGAACATTATATATCGCCTCTCTTGTCCCTCCAACCCACCCACTCCTCCTTTCCTCCTGCGAACCCCTCATACACAAAACCCTCCCCATACACTTCGTCTGCTCAGCAAACCCCCGGAACCCGGCCTGTATGTGCTCACGTGTGCCAGGAGACGAGGTATATTCGCCAACATCGAAATTCTCTTTATTCGTCGGAAAAGACTCATATTTGTGTACAGGATGGATAAATAAACGAGTGAGAAAAATAAATAAAAGAAAATTTCGCCAGACGAAAGAACCACTCACTCAGTCTTTTCCTCGAAAGGCCTTATTTTTTGCGCAACAAATAAATACGAGGAAAATTTACAAACAGACATTTTGCGAACTCCCAATACCCATCGATTGTACAATAAACAAATTCAATTATTTAAAATTAAGATGTTTATTTTTGCTTCCAGATGAAGGAGGTCATTTAGGGTCACTCTGATAAAACTAAAATAAACAATGATCAAGTGAAGAGTCTCTGAAGGATCGATTCTATTTTCAAACAGCATTCTCAACCTCATCGTATAAATTATAAAAACCGAACAATAATTTAATAAATGTAATTTCACTAGATCTAGTATAACTACTAAAAATGTCCCCATTATTCATGGAAAAACTCCATTTCTCCACCGGCAACCAAAAAAATAAATCACAAAAAGTCCTTCCGAAAACCCTCCGTGTCCCCTGAATCGTAAAATAAACGAACTCAATTATTAACCATAAAGAAACGTATTTTTAACTCGAAAACAAAGTGCATGAAAGCCATTTCTTTTCACTCAGATAAAATTAAAATGAAGATAATTATCAAGCGGAAAGAGTCTGTGCAAAATTACACCGGTTCGTTGACGAAGTATAAAGAACAAAATTAACGAGATACGGTAAAAGAGAGGAAGAGGCAGAATAATAATAAAAAAAAAAAGGGAACTGAAACGACCGAGAGAAGAGGAAGTAGGTGGATGAATGAATAAAGAGAGTAGAAAGAAAATAGAAATGAGGATGATGTGAAGAGGCGTTTATATACCTGAAAATAGAGTCAAACCAGGGGGTGGGGGAGGTCACGTGGAATCACGACAAACCCGACGCAATTAATCTCACGGTTGAAGTGGTCTCACCCCCACCCGCCCCTTCCGACTTCACCCCTCCCTCCCGCCCCGCGTGTGCAGAAAAGTTTCGCTTACACGACTCAATTTACATCGGAAAATAATGCTCGAGTGCATCATTCAAAGGGAACTAATTGTGATTTCTGAAAGGACCATTGGAGACAAATTTACGTGAGGTAAAAAAAAAAAACTGGAATAAAAGTCTCGACTGTCAATGGGGGACTTTCACAGCTGAGGGAACATCAAGTGAACTGTTGATCGTTGGAAATGTTTAGGCGGGAAAATGCAGACGATGAAAAATGGAGAAAAGAGCGTGAAAAGGGTTGGACTCGTTGACTGTTTTTTTATTTTTCCACTTCCCAGGGATTATTCCCTGAATTCGTATTCAACTCTGAGTTGAGAGTGGAAAAACTCGGTTAATTGCATTCAGAAAAATCTTATTCCTCGATTGAATTGAAGTTGAGTTTTATGAATGAGTTGAGTTTAATGTTTTCAATGCAAGATTTGGCGCGGGATGAATCATAAATGAATACGGAGGCATTGGGTGGAATGGTTCTCCTGCAGGTAAAGTATTCATGAGATTAAATGAGTGTAATTGGAATAAAAATGGTGAATGTCACGAGTAATTGGCAAAACCATCGAATTTGGCGGTGGTATTAAAAAAAATTATTAGATATATGATTACAATCGTTTTCACTGAAATTATTGACTATCAAGTAATTGAAAATATCGAGAGAATATTGTGTAATTTATTGAGAGAGAGAGATTTAGTATTAACCGACAGCAGTGGCCCAGCGGTTGAACCGCCAGACTGGAATGGCGAGAGTCCCGGATTCGCTCTCCGGCTGCACCAATTTTTCTGTTGTTTTTAATTTCTCAGTTTCATTGTCGAGTGGGAGTCTCGTAAAAGAGACGACTGTACCTGACCACCCCTCAGGGCGAGGTTTCTCCTCAGCCTTTGGTGTATGCGGTGCAGAGAGGGTCTGGCGGTTGGACTGAAAACGAATCGTAGAACCCCGAAAGGGTATACGAATAACAGAAAAAGTGGAAACAAAGACACAGTATTACAGTAGCAATAAAAAAAAAAATTAAAAAATCACGATCTCCCAAAAAAGTTCGTAAAAAGATTTGAACGTGTTGACACTTATTATCCCCTGAATTCCCATTCGATCCCGAGCTGAGGGCGAGAAAACTCGGTTAATTGCCTGGAGAGAAATCTTATTCTTCGATTGAATAAACTTAAACTTTCATGAATGGCTCAATTTCCATGTTATCAATGCAAGATTTTCTGTGCAACGAATAAATGAATACAAGTATCGGATGGAGTATTTTTTTTTTCTCTCAGATGGTGCACTCATCCCATCGGATATTGAGAATTTCCAAAGAAATATTTCTCCATCTTCCAGAAGGATAAAAAGCGAAAATGATAATGAGGTTAATTGAATGTGAAGTGGAAAACCCGAGGGACACCAGCTCCAATGGTGGGAGGGGGAGAGGGGAGGGGAGGGGGATGGGGATTATTCACTCAGTGAATACGAGGATCATTCTCTTTGCAGCATCATGAAGTTTTGTCGCTCGCAATTAGAGGGATTAATTTACATACCGTCGGATTAACCGTTGGTACCCATGCATTATTCAGAGGGGAATGCTAATGCGACGCGGCTGAATTAAAGTCAATAATTGAATGCTCCTCGCGGCTAAGGAAAGACGACTTGATACAGTATATATGTATATACAAAAAACGAGTGTTTTGTGTCCGGATGGAGAATGAGTCTGAGGGAGGATGAAAAATAAAGAGGGAGGAAGATGAGTCTGTAAGAGACGTATTTTGTTGTCGACGATGGGAAGGAGTCCGATGACTCAAGAGATCTTAGCCTCTAACGTTATTCAACCTTTTCGCATCTACATTTTGTATATGTAACGAGATTCGCGGTCGACAATTGTTGGGCCTCTGTCGCTTTGATTTTCTCAGGGGATTGATTCCATTCATTGCCGTAGTCGTGAATAAAATCATTTATTATTTGTTTTATTTATTGATTTTTTTTGAGATCATTTTACTCTGCGGGGAGGTAAGAATTTTTTACTCCAATTTTGGGAGAAATGAAAAATCAACACTTGAAAATCTGTAATTGCTCTTTTTGACAATTTCAATTTGCAACTGTTGAAAATTTTGATTTATCTTTGAAATCGTAAAATGAGAATTTGTTTTCTACAGCTGATTTTTCATGATTTTAATGTTCTACTGTGGTCCATCCCCCTCGTTTCCGCGCAATTATTGAAAGGTCCGTTTGACAAGTGTTGAGCGATGAGTCAGAGGCTCGGAGGATTGCCTCCCCCCCCCCCCCCCCCCCGGGGGGGGCGCGGGAAAGGGGGGGCGGGGGGGGTGGCCCCCCCCCCCCCCCCCCCATTGGGAGGGCTTTGGAAATGGAGAGTGCGTTGAGCCGCAGAGAAAAAAGAGAGGCCCCGGGGCAAAAGTGCTCCTCGGGTGCTGCGCCGAAGGGCTCACCTCGGCCACTTCAACCGGTTTTGCACCAACTGATGCCCAGGTGTTGGCAGATAAAGTTGGGTTTGCAAAAAATGGAAAAAAAAAACCCCCCGGCGAAGAGCCGCTGATTCGAATCTCCAAAGGGGCTGACTCAAGACCATTCGAATGAAGCGAGAGGAGCTGTGTCGCGCCAAATGAGCATGAAATATCACGGGATTTTTATTTATGGACAATTGGTTTACCGAGTGCCAATTAAAACTATTCATTCGGGATGTCATTCAAGTTATCTTTACAGTCGGGAGGGGTATCGAGGGGTTATCAACGCCCATGAGGTGGGATTTTAATGAACTGAGTGGATTTTTTGTCGTCAATCTATTTGTGCATTCTTGTAACGCTTATTGATCATATAATTAATTAATTATTTTTTAATAATCCGGCATTGTGACGATGAATTTTACTCTATGCGCAGATTGCGTCTCTAGATGTCACCCTTATATTCTCTTTTATATAAAAATAATGAGAATAATAATTATAGAAAATAAAAATCTTTGAAATTAAAGAGAAATCAATGACTCCCGTTTGCCGGATTATAATTTAGCAATTGAAAAAAGTGAGTATTTGAGTTTTTAGAACTATAATAACTGAGTTGAAATGTAGAGATGAGCTGTGACAGTTTCTCATAACGAAGTAAGTCAAACGTATCAGAATTATATGGGAGGGAAATGGTGGGAAGATGAACAACATCACTTGGCACTTTGGCTTTCGTCTCCATTCCTATCTGCTGGGAGGGATCATTTAACCAAGATAATTGCCAAACATTGTTTACCTTGTTAGTTCGGTAGCCGACTGGTAAACTTCTCCGGGGAGTTAATAAGCAGCCTCGAGTGCGAAGCCGTGTGTAAATTAGCGACTTCAATTTGTAAGCGCTCGCGTGACTGGATACGGTACTGTACCTATCGTAGGGTTCTCTATAACATCGTGGGCTTGGAAGGAGGGAAAATGGGTATAGATACGGCTGATGGAGGCAGAGGATGGGTACACTGCCTGGCATCGGTGTACAACAACGAGGGAGAGAGAGAGAGAGAGAGAGGGAGGGAGCGAGCGAGAAACGACGAGTGGTGAGCCATTGCGAAGACGCACGATCGATAACGAAACTTGTCGCTCTCTCGCTCACACTCTCTCGCCTCTCTCTCCCTCTCTATCTTCGCCTCTCTTTCTCGCTGCTGCAATCGTCGACTGCTGGAACACATAACCCCTTAGCCCCTCGGCTTTCTCCGTCACTCTTTCGCTTGTGTACCCTAACGGTGTGTGTACAAACTGTGTACAAATGATGGGGTCGGATGGAATCGCGAATCGATACTAATTTCCTTTAATCCGGACCCCTGTACGAATGGAACACGTGAGGTTGAGTGGGATACAACTGTTGTTACCGGTCTCGTGTCATTGAATTGATTGGACTATACATGGCAGGATATTTTGGTAGAATATTTCCGGTACATTTTGCGGATAATTGAAAATTTAGAAGTTCGTGGAAATTTGGAGGAGAATTTTTGCCTGCTAATTATTTTTAAATTCCTAACAAGGCCTGAAGAAATGAGAAATTTCGGAAATTTTATGCTGCATATCTGCACGTAAAAATTTGTGATCCTCGCCTGATAATTAATAGTCAATTATCTTTTTTTTACTAAAACGGTAGGAATTGAAAAAATTTTAACTAAATTAGTTAAATTTTCCAGGAGATTTCAAATTCACAATTACGAAATACAATCGTATACGATAACAATTTCCAATGGGTATTAATTTCAATTTAATATAACATTTTGTAACAGAAAAAGAAAATTTATCGTTTGCGTCACATTTTTCCCCTCGACGTAAAATCAAAATGATCTCAAGCGGAATGTCACTTGACCATTAATTTTCCGTCAAATTTTTTGTCCACGTGAATTAATAAACAAGAATTTCTCGGTTTTTTTTTTCATTGCATCATTCTTCCATTATTTCGTATTATTTATTGACTTTAGGTAGTAACTAACAGCGCAAGTAATTGAAATAATTCGCTCATGAAGTAGAAATAAAACGGACGGGGCTGTAAATTATTACGAATCACCGATAAATTATATTCTTTTATCTTATTAACTTTTACAGGCGATAATTGCAGCGACAACTCGGTGTTACCACAGCTGGTATGAGGTTGAAAGCCCTCCTCCCCCTTTGAACCGCGAGTAGATTCAAACGATAAGTAGATGGTATAAAAGATCCCCGTGTGCCTTGGCATAGCTACCGTGGCCGCAATAAATTTCTCGACAGAATTCAGCATTACCACGCGATAGGCAAAACTGCGCTATCACGACCAAGTTTCTCGTTGGCATTTTTCTATCGCTCCCCAGTATTTGATGTTGCGATTTCAGTGAGAGTGTTGCTAGTGCTACATAACGTGGCCCGGAAAAATTGGGGAAAATGGACAATCCTCGCGCGTTTGGCCGTACGACTTACGATTTTTTATGACTTCACATCCTTTGCCAATTCCTTTGCGCTGTCCTCCCTCCTCCCCCCTCCCGGTGCATACCCCGATAAATTTCACTGGTAGTCAACGTCAGGAGTGCGTGCCTTAAATGCTATTACTCAATTTTTTTTACCAATCTGTGCTTTTAGCTCCCCTCCCATTTCAATGTTCTTCAAACATTTGAAATTTCATTGAATTTTGAGTGAATTGCACAATTTTCCCCCCCCAAATCGCATTTTCTGTTGCTCTCGAGAGTTTTTTATTCATTAAAAAAACGCGAGACCGAGTTCAATTTACAATATTATCTATAAACATTTGAGAAAAGGTGAAAAAGCTCATTTCACTCCCCCTCCAATTAACAACTGTCGGACTGCAGAAGCTGAATGAGTGTTTTTTTTTCATCGCCTGTCAGGCAATTAAGGAGCACCAGAAAATTGGGCGGAAAGTCGGATGTATTTTGAGTCTCTCATGGTACTCCCGGGTTTTCCGGGAGAGCCCGTGAATTATGCGACGCGCCGTAGCCAGTAGCGGTGTTGGCAGAGGGTCTCAGCATCCCTTGGTAATTTAATTAATGCACACCTCACCCGGACACTCACTATTCCGTCAATTTCCTCTCATTTCTTTGCAACACCAGCTCAGTTGCCCATTCATACATTCATTCTATACGAGGGGTTATCCAAGTTCGAAAATTGTAAAGCCACTCACGCCAGACCCGAAATCAATTCGCAATTACTGACATCCCCGAAATACGCGGAACGAGGTAAAGTGCCCCCCCCCCCTCCCCAAAATTATTTCCCAAATTACGTTGAGTCTTCTGAAAGCAATTATATCACTCAAACCTAGTAAAGTCGTAATATTGATAACTGTAAAATATTAAGATTCGAAAATAGATTATTTGGAGATTATGAGTGAAAAGTTGAGCAAAAGGGGCCCATTTTTATCGTCAAAATGACGAGATTAACCGAGCGGATTGTTAAGAAATTGCTAAATAATTATCAAATCATCGGAAGCCTATTTCACCGACGGATTATTCATAGGTGAAATCACTGTGTCCCTTCAGAATGAAATCAATTTTGAAATCATATGAAATCAGTGAATTCACTTGAAATCATTTGACGTCAAAAATGAAAATAAAAAAATTTCCAACATTCAACCGATGTGTCATCATCGATACATTGCAATAAATCAATACCATAAGACTATTTCTCCGCCAGTTATGTCTCATGATGGCCTTCAACTTGACCAAAGTAATTATAAAGAAATTTGAAATTGGTTTTTGAGTATCATTCAAAATAATATAATAATGTTGCTATTTTCTGACTTCCCCTGAACATTTGTATATTGCAATTTATTTCAAATTATGGGATATAATTTAGACTAAATCATTTAAAAAATGAGGAGTGTTGTCTGATTATTATTTTTCAAATTGAGGAAGTAAAATTTATTTATTATAAATTTTGTAATATTTTATTCTACCAATAATATCCGCAGAATGCTTCGGAGTTATAATTGTTTTCTTATTTTTTCCATCATTTTTTCTATTAATATTAATTTTACTTTGATTATTTTTCCCATCCAAATCTTGGCCAATAGGATT
>JAPYZM010003061.1:0-12072 GCA_030522845.1 Psyttalia concolor
AAAAAAAATCCCAACAGTTGACCTTGTGACCCGAGTATTATATGAAGACAGGCAATTTCCAACTTATTTATCTCTTCGGCCACTTCTCTCCCCATTTCAAGCCAAAATAAGTCATTGAGAGGTGGTAGGATCAGAAGGACATGCAGAGTCCTCGAGAAAATTGAACGGCCATCGACTGCTTCCACCCCCCAATTTCCAAAGTTTCAAAGTTGGTACTAGACGAGTGGTGGAAAGCACTGCAGTGGACTCGAGGATCGTTGGTATGCAACCCCAACGCTTGCCCCGGCTACGCGTTTCCTTTTTAGTTCCAGCAGTGACGCTGAAGTAGAAGAAGGGGGAGGGCCAATGTCTCCAAGAATCCGATAGGTGGAAAGGAAGCGCTGGTGCATCGTAAGCGATAAATCCAAGAACTGCCTCTATTAGTGGCGGTAGCTCCTGCGGAACCTCAAACCACACTTGCTAGATTATATTGATGCTACGGTTGCCTGAATATACAAGCCTATTGGCCACTGTAGCCCACAACTGTCGCAGTTATTGCCAATTTAATTAATTCAGAAAGACAAATATTGAACATTATTAATTTACTGCAGTTCCTATTTCCCATTTCTCCAGCCGATTGTGACCGAATGAGCCAATTTTAAGGACTAAAATAATCGGTAATCAATCAATTGAAATATCAATTACTTTTCTAATTAGTAATTGCAGAAAAAAAAAATGATGGAGATAAATTTTTCAGCCGAAAAATTCCATTGAAATAGTTAAAATTGCTGAGATTCACCCGATTTGGATCTCGATAATAAGAAAAAAAAATGAATGCTTATTCCAGGAGAAAAAAATTTGTATAAAAATTGCCTTCGATTACCGCGAAGCCCGTAAAAAAAGAGAAATTAGGGGAATTATCGCGTCGAGATGCGGAAATACTTGCAGATGAATTCTGAGAAGGGTTCCCGATACTCGGGGGGGGATTATGAAAAGTGCCTGTGAGAAGGTGGGCGCAGTGACGACGGGCCGATTTAATTTATTTTTCATTCCTCCCGATATCCCTCATTGTAAAACCGATTATGTGGGGGAGGCGAGCCTCTGCGGGAGCGCAAAATGGTTATTATCTCCGGCACCACAGACATACCTCGCTGAGCTCGTGATTTACGAGGGATCTTAGGCACCTCCCGCCTAGACTCCAAGGTACTATGCCTTTTTTTTTTGCATTTTCTGAGGTTAACACGGATGTCCTCGCTGAGGGTAGGGCAATTGTTTCTGGTTCATCAATTCACAGAGGCTTTTATTGGAGAACCGAGTTGGTGAGAATTTTAAGGAACTATGTCGCTACTGTTTCACCTGATAACCGAGGAAAATCCCAGTTTTATATTTTGTATTTTGAATTGAAGGGGGAAAGACAATTTTTTTTTTCTTTTCAAATTTTTATTCGTCCCAAAGACAAATTAGGGATAAAAAAAACTACTCACGATCTTCAGAATTACTTCTCCAAATGAAATCAACAGTACAAGAATATAGTTTGAACAGACGATTTTTTTAAATAATTAAAAAATTGCAATATCTCCCAATCTCTTCTACTGCTCCAGAAACATTTCCAATTATTATTTCCCGCGGAAATCTAGAGATTGGGATTAATAACGAGAAACGTCCGCCCTTCATTTACTTAATGAAATATTTATCGATCGGAATATATAATTACTAATGACAACTCTCGTAATCTCTCGTAATGCACTCTATTCTCCATCAATTTTTTTAAATTTCACCGGGGCATTGCAACCCCAGCGAAGCATCAAAAAACGTGACACCTCCGACACTGACAGGCTCTCCCATAATCAGGCCAGATAATTGTTGTAACAATTGCAAATGCCTTCCACATTATTGTCACGTACACCTCCGCGACGAAAGACTCGACCAATTCGACCCCAGTCTCTATCAGCACTCACTCGTCAACTGAGATTATCAGTAATTGGATTTAAAAATTGTTACAGCCCGTGTTTAGTTCAATATTGATCGAGTTAAGATATAAAAAGGATCGACTAACGGGATAAATTTTCTCAACATGTCGAAACATCGGCTTATTTCAAGATTTCCATTTTCGTAAAATTGTCATATCTCGTTCGTCGTAAGAAAATTATATATCTTCCCCGAGAGCTAAAAATTGACTGAAAATTTGACTTCAATAAAATTGATATCGACAAGATCTCGGAGATTTATCTAACTTGAGAATGATATATTGTTTTTATTAAATTGACCCAATTTTCTAAATTTTACTAACTATACTCGTTTTGATCCACTGAACGCCCGAAATTTTTCCAGTAAAACCCGTTCTCAAGTGTCGCCAGTGGAATATTTGATTGAGTGTTACCCAGCCGGTAAGTGGCGATTAGCGGACTACGGTCTGCTAACTGACGCGCTACCCTAACTTACCGACAGCCTCCACTCCAGAGAAACCTCCACTTACAGGCCTCATAACCAAAATTAATGACGCGCAATGAACAGTAACTATTGTCCATCAATTTTCCGCCCTCTGCCGGAGCATTTCACCCCAACGAAACCATTACTACCTTCAAAATGGACGTCTCCTTCGATAATAAGGCAGGAAAATTCCATTAAAATTGTGAAAAAAAAAAAAATGTCTCCCACAATTTTCACGTACCTCGCCCTCTCCGCATACTCGACGATAAAAGAATACTACAATTCGTTTCCATTTTCCGTCATTGCTCTTATGTTAAAGCTTTCGGCTATTCGTTCTTTTGCTCCCACTGTAGCTGTCAAGGTTGCCTCAGTCAGTCGTAGAGGCGTCGTGCCTTGAATTTTCAACTACGAAAATGGAATTCGTCGTTCCATCGAGCGTCGAATTTCAGGCACTTGAACGATTCACCGAGACTCTTTCATCCGGCATGTCATTGGTTTATTGGTGAATGTACCACACGTTCCGTGAAATTTTTGGATTAGATAATCGCAGTTGATGCTATTGAAATGCGAAATTGAGTGACACGTGAGAGAGAGGAATTTTTCACATAATCCACCAACTTGGATGAATAATTCGATCGAAAATGTTGAGTATAAATTCTCAAAGAGGAAAATACAAGTATTGATCCTAGACTACCCAGACACCATTAACTAGTCTGGATAATTAGACGCCATTATGGGCCCTCATTATTGTCTTCCAACCGCAATTAGTGAACGATTGCTACTTGAAATACATCGTTGAATTGAACATTTCGGGTATTTAACGGCCGCTGTCTTGAGTATTTTAGGTATAATTGCTCTGGCCTCCGGTCGATGATCAACGAATTGGTCTCTAACGGACCAATTCATTCATGAGTAGAGATTTATTTAATACGACCTTCCCTACCAAAGCCAAAAGATTTGACGATAGAATGGAATTATCGAAAAAAAAATTTCATTCCATTGAATGAATTTTCCAAACGAATTACACTTTCGACCTCGATCCGACTCTCAATTTCTACCAGGTTTATCTGGCCGTCAGCGGCGACTTAAAAATCCCTTAAAATTAATATTTCGCCACCCGAATTGGCCTCACCCTCACCTCCCAAATTTTTCATTCCGCCTATTTTTCTTTCAGTTTTTCATTCCCCCGCCCCGTATATTTCTTTTTTCAACATCCACTTCCACCTCCTGTTCGCTTCGGCGTCGAAACAAACTGCTCAATTTGTGGTCCGGCAAGGCAAACTAATGGTCCTATACCTCCGGCAAGGTACCATGGGGTTACGTATCGATTCGAATATCTAGTGTTTATTCTTATTTTCATCGTAACGTTAATCCAACATGTCGGCTAAAACCTTTCTTGAATGGTTTATGAATTGATTTTCTGGGGCATTTGTTTGACATTACCGATACATCGGGATTATTGGCCGCAAATATATCGATCCGATTTCCATGGATGGGTATATTAATGTCTTGTGGATTGAGGAGAATCATTTACGAACGTGATGTAGGTTACCAGCAGGAAATATCAGTCTCTCTCTCACTCGCACTCACTCTCTGATATAATATTCATCACCGAATTGGGTGGCTATTGGACTCTATGCGAGAATAACTGCCGAGAATTTCAGATTCAAATAACGTATAGAGATATAAACATACGTTTATTCAGACTGGAAAATTCAACAGCTAATTATGGATTGTAAAATGTTAGGGACGAGTTTGTCTCTGAGTTGAGATGCCCAGCCGGGAGGTTATGACAACATGAGTACAGAGACGCCACCGCGAGGTGGCGCAGTTACTAACCACAATCTCGTAGACATGAATAGAAATCTTGAAATCTTCGACAGGAAAATCCGAGATAATTCATGCCTTGATTGAAAATGCAAGAAAATTAGTCAAAAGCATTGTATTTTCTTTAAGCTTTCAATAATATTTGAAATTTTAAGATTGTTTTCTGCCTAAGTTCTATTCAATCTCACTGTCTATGGATTTCTCTCTGAATTTGTCCTTGAATTGAAACGTCAATTGAGCAGGTTATGACAAGCTGAGTTCATAGACGCCACCGCGAGGTGGCGCAGCAGCTGAATACAATCTAATTCCCTAAAAATCAATAGAAATCAGCGAAAGTTCGTGAGGAGACTGCCAAACAATTGAGATTTCGATTGAAACCCCAAGTAAATTGGGGAAATTGATTTTTCTTTCAAATTTCAATAATACAATTATTCAAATGATTTCTCAGGGAACAAAGATAATACTGAGAAGGATTGTTTCACTCTTCCGAATCGAAACATTACCTCATATTGTAAATTCTATCGATAAAATCTGATGAATTCCTAGATCTTATCATAACCTGAAGTTCGATGGAGATGGATGAATCAATCGATGATCAAATCATCCGGAAAAAAACCGAAGAATCTCCAATAATTGTCAATCGCAAAAGATATTACTCACAGTTGTATGCTAATGAAAGAATATCCTTCAGCATCGTCGAGAGAACAGGGAGTTCGTAGTTTCTAATTAAAGAATTAAATCAATCGGAAGCAAAAGTTAAATACAAGAAAGAAGAACTTTTTCTTTTTCAAACTCCAAACTCAAGTGACCCACATAATTTCCCGGAAAGAAATCAATACGACGATTTACGAATTCGTTTCTTTTTTTCCCGATGGTTCGTTTAAAGTTTCAACAGTTTGTTCTCTCCCCCCCACCTGATTAGAATATTTAAGACCGCCCTGATGTCAATTTTTCACAACTAGCTCCGAGCCAAATGCCTGATTCATCCAGTCAGAGGTGAATTTAATTGAATTTTCAATCCAACCAACTGCCGGACAACTTCTCCACGAGAACTCACGATAATTGACTTTTTCATCTGCACGAGAATTTCCCATTAAATATCGCTTTGTATTTCCATTGAAACGTTATTTCCATTAAATATCTCTGAAACAATATTGAAACTGGGCGCTAGCCGAGTGTATGAATTTATTTAATAGGCGTTTTTCATGCATTGCATCATTGAATACATCGCATCGGGCATTCACAAGTGTAAAAAAAATCTCTTTGAAAGGCGGACGTTATGGGAATCACTCGCTATTTATTATTCATCAATGGTGAGGTTCATTCATTGAGAAAGGTATGGATTAATTTACTTCCCATTTATAACCATCATACATTGCAGTAAAGAGAGTTTTCCACGATAAATCGAATTGTGTCGAGGTAATTTGGCAGGAAAAAAAAAACCAACAGTAATGTGAGAATTTATTGCCAGTCAAGGAAGACTTTTAGAATTATTCTAGACACCCGGAGGAAAATTTACTCTCTACAAAGAATATTCACTGGACTCAAAAGATTTTTTTGTGAATTAGAAGATCAGAGAAATTTATAAATTTATAAATTTCACACAAAGCACAATATTTTGCCATCACGCATGGGACCAAGCTTTTCGTATAATTTAGAGTCTGGATAAAATTAAGAATTTAAATATTCTGCAAACTGCAGAAAATATTTTTTTTTAATTTCTGGAGAAGCAAAGAAGATAGTGGACCACTGCATTCCTAAAAAAATTAGGTCCCCTTAGAATTCCAGTTTTCGGCGATATCTCGAGAACTAGAGGAGGCAGCCGGCCAAGGGTGGGACCATTGAATTCCTGAGGAAATTTAAGTTCCCCATAGAAGCCCCTCGTGCCCTTAAAAATCGACTTCTGACACTTTTGAAGCCGCTAGAGCGAGAACAAGGCCCAGAGACCTTAATTTGGACGTTAAACATTGAAAATTGAGCCTTTAAACGGCCACCATTCGAAACTTATTTGTCGTGACTAATTAAACAAAGAAACAAAGCTCACTTCAACATATCAGATCTAAAATTGAGTCATTAAAAGTTCACTAAACGCGCAAAAATCCGCATTTGAAGACGTCAAATCTTAAACTGGGACTTATCGACCACCCCCGCTCATTCTAATATACCTTTGACTCTCTGAATGATCTATCAACAAGCCGAAAGCCCCCTCCCCTCAAAAGCAAGACTCGACGACCAAGAAAATCCTCTCCTACTCTTGGAATTCCAGAATTCGCGTCTGAGAGCCGATAAGAAGTTGGACTGTCGGACGGTATTTTCGATCGTTGGCTAGCCCTTGCGCCCCTCATTCCGTGCCCTCTTTTCGCCGTGAAGGAATGCTCGGAAGAACCGGACCTCAACATACAACTCGTCGTTGCAAGTGTACGTATAGTTCAGAGTCACTTTTCGCTGTCAGACGGTTGGTCGGTGTGTGGGGGGGGGGAGGCAGATCGATGCCAGCTTGAGTGTATTTTCCCTCGATATATACTCGGGTAAAATCACCAACGCTCTACTCAAAGCCCCCCCCCCCATTCTCCTCTCCTCACGCCACTAACTCACACAACTAAAACTACCGCGATGTGCACATTCTAGCCTCTGTACACGATTGGAATGCAATCTTCGTATTCGGGTTTCGTGCAAGCCGCAAGGAAAACGAGTCCTACCTTTTCTATATCTTTCGCGGAAATTCTCGGAATTGCTTAACACTCAACCGCAAACACGAATGGGATAACCCAGAGCGCACACTGTAATGTATAAAGTCAGTGGTATTGCTGAGAAATTGACATTGAAAAAAAAGAAAAAAAAAAAAAACATGGAGAAATGGAGAGGACAATCTGCGATGGTAATGACGTTGAGGGGGAATTTAACCTCATTATTTATCTCATGTGGAGAATAAATTTCAGGAATAAATGTGGGAGTCGTTGAATTCACTGGAATCCACCTGATGTTAAATCTATATCAAGTAATATTTGAAATTGTAACTGATGTAATGCTGAAATCGTTTCAACTGTCGGGCAAATCAATTCGAGTTACTGAAACCAAATGCCGAAATCATTTGGCCAGAATTTTTATGGTCGAGTGTAATATTCGGAAATTTATTGCTCTCGTGAATTATATAATTCGGATATCGGGGAAAATTATCCAACTGCACAGTAAAATTTGGCATCTTTCAGAAAAATTATGGACTCGCGTAGACAATTTTTAGTGAAACGGTACGCGCAATTTTCCCACGAGTGGTCGAAATAATTTCTACTGAATTTTTCTGTCTTATTGGGGAGTTCCAATCATTTCAAATGAGCCCAACAATCACGTCTAGTACTTTAACTCGAGATTTTTCGATTTAAAATTAGACAATGTCAGTTTGAGATTGTCAGTTTCAAATTTTAAGTTTTCATTCTCGTCCGGGAGTAAAAAAGCAATTCTACTTTTAATTCGATACCTTCTAAAATATCAAAATTAGCTCTGAACATATCAACTCGTCTGCCACGCCAGAGCCTTCAGCCTCATTATTTATTTCCCAGGGAGAACCCATTTTTAGAATCAATTGTGCATCGTAGAGCTCACCCCCACCCCAAAAACTGATAATTACAAGTGCAAAGAGGATTAAAAAGAAAACCCAAAAAAACACTCCACCTAAATCAGAAAAGCAAATGGAATTGGTTGACTCCAATTCCCCTGCCCCACCTGCTCTTACGAATTTATTTTTAATCGCTCTAAAACACCCACGAGTTGTTTAATTATTCCCGCGAATACTACCCACTCTAAACACGCTATTACCGTTGCGTAAAAAACAGAAAAAAAAAAAAAACTGGGATGAAAAAAAAAAAAGGAACTACCTAAGAAAAATAAAACATTGGAAAGAGAGAAGGTAAAGAGAGAAAAAAAATTGCTCGAGCCACGTTAATTATTCCCAAGGCTGGCTCCAGGAAAACTCATATCGTCCCGGCATTTATTTCACCGCGGAAAAACTCTCAGTGTGTCGCCGTCGGCAGTATCCCGAGCCGTTCCACCAGCGATACGTATACACTTACCCAGGGGCCACTTATCGAGTTTAATTTCGTGCAATCGTATTTCCGTTTGGTATACGAGAAAAGCTTGGCTTGGGCTTTCATACACAGATGGTACACTTTGTCGACGTCACTAGAGCCACTACTGCTTGTACTTTGAACTTGGAAATTTTGGAGGAGAAAAATTGTTGAGAATTTTCCGACACAATAGGAACGCCTGTGGGACGCCAATTCGACGATCTGATTGAGTGTTTAATTGAGACGGTCACAATTTTAGATTGTAAATTAAAGAATCCTAAATTAAAATTTATAGTTCTTGCAATGGATCAAAAGAAATTAATTTTTGGTGAGTATTTTAACAACTTTTGAAGTTTTTCAATGTCTCAACCTCAACATTTTCCGTTTGGAAATTAAATTTTCTTCAAAAGGAAACTTTTTAATGAGACCCTCACAATTTGAAATTGTAAACCCCAAATTAAAATTTATACCTCTCGCGATATATTAGAAGAAATGACAAACTGTTTAGTGAAAGTTTCAAGAACTTTCACTGTCTCAATTTTCAAATCCAAATTGACGAAATTCTCAATTTTCATCTGAGAAAGTCCCCCATATAATCCCAAATAAAATTTCCATTGAATTGAAAATGAACAAATTAAATATATCCTTCATAATCTACATAAACTTGATCCCTCCATCTCTCCAATAATTTTCGAATGTATCATAATATTTCTGTTTTATTTATTTATTGTCACTCCACTCCATACGCAGAAAATAAAAAAAATGAAAATTTCCCGAATGGAATTCGATAGTTGCACGCAGCGATAAATTTTTACACCGGTACTTGGAATTTCATTCTCTGCTTGTGGAGCATTGAACGTAATGTGAATTGAAATCGAATGATTGTACTTCACTTCTTTCCACTTGCCGTCCAATTGAAACAGGCAAAGGCTTATAAAACTGAAATTTATTATTTCATTCGGTGCGCCTGTTTTTACATTTCAGAATTTTTTATCGTATCGATATTTACTTGGGTTATGAGTTTCCCAAAATTAACTTATTCCCGATACTGGGATTACTTACAATTCTTATCTGATGGAGACTTTCTGAATCGCCTGTCATGATATTCTACTCCGATCGAATATTACGAAATTTGTTTTATCGAAGTATCGCCCACACGCGCTCCTCCTCTCGTTAATAAAATTTTTAAAAAAATGTGTAGACTCATTTATTGATGTTCCCAGCCCATTAATATCCGGAGCAATGACGAAAGTCATTACGCAAAATAATAATCTATCAAAAATTTGGTGTAATGAAAGCGCGAGCTCCATAAATACAGACTGACCAGAATAAAAAAGTAATAGCCACAAACTGAATTAACGCGAAGTGAAGTTGAATGATTGTATTTTATTACATCAACTCACGATCGAATTAAAACCCTCACAAGCCAATAAAAACTGATAAACAAATTGTGTTAGGAATTTCTTGAAAATATAAAAATAACTTCAGTAGAGTTTCGTTCAACCTCAGCATAATTAAATAATTGAATACCAAAATTAAATAATTAAATATTTCGTATTAGATTATCGTTCAAATTTTCCTTGACACCCAGAATGTTCACACGAAGAAAAAAAATGTAATTTTGTTTATCAAAATGATATTTTTGTCTCATTGCAAGTTCCTTGCCCAAATTGAGCATCCCCACCCAGCGAATTTTCAGTGAATTGAGAATTGAAAAAAAAAAATTGTTGCTCAAATTCTTAGAATAAAATTAAATAGATAAAATTGTTCTTTGTTGTTTCAAGTTTCTGTCAGTGGTTTGACTTCCACTTTCAAATAACGAAATGTTTAATTACTCATATTTACTTAACCGACTAGACCCAAATTGTTCCACTATTTTTTATTCTTATCATAAGCTGGCTCTCCGATCGCTAGCAACACCTGTTCCCCCTTTTGTCAGTCAAGTAAACAAAGAAATGTATAGAATATTCCATTGAGGGATTCCCAGCTCATTAAAATCGGGAGAAATTCCGAAAGCCATGTAAACTCTATTCAGAAAAATAATAATCTCAATGGCTTTTAAAATGTAAATTAGAGGAGCATTTCTCCTCACTTTATTTTTCAATGCGGAAAGTGAGACTGTAAAGGCTGATGAACTCATTAAACATTCCCCAGACGGCGATATCAGACTTGCATTTTGGGTGATCGATAATTACGAAAGTGTCCAGAAATAATGGCAAATTTAATTGAGAGAATGCGAGAGAGTGGTACGGCAACGTCACCTGTAATTACAGTAAAATCTGCGAATAGATTCGGGTGGTGTTTGGCGATGCGGAACTATTCTATTCGCAGTTCAAGTCATGGAGACATCCGGGGCTCCCTAAATAGAAATAAAAACGAGAAACGGACATAGTTGAAGCGTAATCTACCATAGGATAGTCTTCCTCATCAGGAAAGTTCAAAGTTCGATTGGTAAAGTTTAGGTCTTCCCATTGGGGTCGCCCCGAAGCCATGATAGACGTAATGATCAATCGACACCGATTGCTTCCGTGGAATGAAAAATTCTCACTAATCCGGATTTTGTGGCTTGTAAAACGAAGTGAATGTGCAAGTTCTACAGATTCATTAATCGATGATCGACTAATTAAATTTCCCCCATTTAATCTGGAATTACGAATTTTGGGGCTCATTAATTTGTGGAACTGGAGAAGAGAATGGAAACAAAGGAAAATTTTCCACAATATTTCGACAATAATTTAACGACGAGAATAAATTTTTGGACATTAACAAATAATCTAACAAACAACCAGTAATCAATAACAAATAAGAAATAATCTAAATAAATAAGAGAAATGTTCAATAAAAATTGCCAGCAAAAAGGGAGTGAAATAAAATTCCAAAAAAAAGTGGCAATCGCCCCAAAAAATTTCACAATCCGTCCAAGGCTTCAGGTGTTCTCTAATTTTTCCGTAAAAATTCCGTAAAAAATCTCAACTTCTCGGTCAGATTTCACTGAAAACCCTTCACAGATAACGTGAATTATTACGTAATTTTTCGTGAATATTTCCCACCGTTCGCCCCATCAATCATTTCCGAAAATTCATATCGTCATATCACGATCAAAACTTCAAAAGCAAATTCCATACATGAGTGAATATGAATATTAAACTCCCAAGCTTTCATGGAATTTCCACGTGAATTCCATGAAAATTCACAATTAGAGAGACTCACAAACAATTAATACCGAATTCCCAGTAAAATCACGGAAATCCCACAATGATTAGCCACTCAAATTATTGTACATTTGCCTCCAAACGCAGTCGGTGTTTGTACCTGAAGTAGCCGGCATCAACCGTAATGAACATTGGTGGTAGGACGGGAGGCTATTCAGTTGGAGAGCTATAAAACTTGATGATCATTCGATCGACTGGTTGATGGAGCACTTCATCTGACCCCGCCTGAATCCCACCTCATAAAATTAACTGGTTAAAACGACAAAATCGGGACTTTTAGTCGAGCTTACGTGAGAATACTCCAGAAATATGTAATTTCAAATACTCATAAATAATTAATACGCGGAGAGAACTATTTAGGATATTTTAGGCGGCCTAGCGACTTCTAGGGCCCTTTTTCGAAGTTTTTGACACAAAATCGCCGATATCTTGAAAACTATCGGGCGTAGCTCGAAAACTCGAATGGATTTGAAAAGCTGAGGAAATTTCCGATCGATATAGGCTCTAACTTTTCATTTTTAGTGATTTTTTGGATTTTCGATTTTTTGACCACTGGAGCCCTA
>JAPYZM010003062.1:0-12067 GCA_030522845.1 Psyttalia concolor
TTTTTGGCTCGTGAGATTATAACACTCGCCTTCGGCTCGTGTTACAACCTCCCACGAGCCAAAAACACCATTACGCACATGTTGCATAATATACTATTTTGGATCGTGGCATTATAACACTCGCCTTCGGCTCGTGTTACAACCTCCCACGAGCCAAAAACACCATTACGCACATGTTGCATAATATACTATTAATAAAAAAATCTCGCATTTACGCGAAAATTTCATTGAATTTCTATCGATATATTCAGACAATTCTCGACGCGTCTCCCCAATGTGCATCCGAGAATATTCTACATAATAAATAAATAGGATTTCAATTTGTTAACATCATTGGACTATTAATTCAACGAGTGGAGGGAATCTGGTGACAGAAAAATCTAATTACGTTAAAAAAAAAATCTCAATACAATTGTACAACCCAATACGTACCGAAAATAAAATTTCCGAATTTTTTCGCACAGGAGTACCTGCAAAAATGGTTTTAAAAAAATCTCAAAAATCGAAGTTTTTCCTATGAAACGGTTTTCCATGATTATCAGTAACAAATGATTAAAAAAATCACTGAACAGTCCTAAAACCACATGTTAGGCCTTCTGGATTGCTAATGATAAAATCTAAATTACACTGGAGTTTCTGGACTGTCCCAATCCTCGGCATTTTGTCGCGAGAGCCGACCCTCGAGAGTCTCGCGAATGGCGAGACCAACGGAATCGTCGCTGGAGTCGCTGATAAAATTCTCGCCGTAGTTACCGGTTTGAGGTGAACTTTTGACAGCCAACGAAGAATTTGTCATTTGATGACGACCGATGAACGAGTTGCTGATGATTTGGGGCTTGGCATTGGACGAATTAGCATTTACGGGTGAGGAAACTTGAGATACCAAAGGCGTTGACTCGTCGTCGCTCTCGTCGTTCAGCGATTGGAGATCATTGATCACAATATTCGACAGTTCATCCGAGTCCTGGGGATTTTCCGGCGATGGAACTGTCACATTTATCTCGATCCTGTCGACAGTCTCGTCGATACGAGACATCGACGGCCTCCCGGGCTTGCCGCTCAACGAATTATTGCTATTGCTACAGGTTAGGATGGTCTTGGTAATTGTCTTGGACAAATTGTCTTCACTGGGTCGTGAGCCTTGGGGCCTTGGCGACGATGGAGGCGATACGAGGATCGATCGAGGACGACTCTTAGCTTTCACCCGACGATCCGATTCGATACTCAGTTGGGAGGTGACGCTCCTCTGGGAGTTGGTGCGCTGGAGGTGGACGAGGGAGTCGTGGGAGCTCTCGTCGGAGCTCTCGGGCTCGTCTGGAACCGGCGCCCAATGGAATATTGGAGAGGGCTGGAGGAGGACGTAGTCAGTATCTGGGGCCCGGCTAAAGCTCAGGGAACGCGGACGATCGGCGCCTGGAACAGAATTATTATCGATGCCGTTGGGAAGTGGAACCCAATGAGTCAATTTGATTTTTTCATCTGCAGTCGACAAGGTTTACTCCAATTTAAATGGAATTCAGGAGTCCTTGGGGAATTTATTTTGGAGCTACTGAGGACTCGGATTTACTCTCTATCTCTCCCTACTAATTTATTTCAGTGCGAGCACTTCTTCGACATAATTACGACGATTTTTACCAGACGAATGACCTGCCCTGACATCTGAAAACAATTTTAACTGGACGAACGAATTTATTCTACTGATTACAATCGACGTTTCAATTGTGAAGTGGTAAAAATTAACGGAGTACTGTTGAACAGAATTAATTCTCACCTCGTCTTTATCTTCTATTAAATAAGGAATCGTCTAATGAGTGATCTCAGGAGAATTTAACCGAATTTTCTTGCGATAATTCTACACAATTAATGAATCAGTCACTGATTACTTACTTTCATACCCACTCACGCCAAAGATAATTCCATATTCAAGACAAATGCTACATTCGATCTGAACTTTGACAAGTCAGTTCTTTATTTTGGTAATGAGTGAGCCCAGGAAAAAATCTTCAAATAATGTTCTAATCGGGAAATGATTGTTTCACTTGCAAAGCCCAGTTGAATTTTCACATTCTTTCAATTGTTCCATTATCTCGAGAACGCGTGACTGAAAAAATATGCTGAAGTACACTTTTGTTGCAAATTTTGTCAGCAACAAAAACGATCTTCTCACAATTTTGTCTAAAGTCACTCGCTGACGAAATAAATTGACAATAACAATATCAAGATTGACTCATTAATTCAGCACAAATTCTACAGAAAAAAAATTGTACAATTTTTATAATTCTTTCAATGTCACCGTTTATTTTGAGAATTCAGGTTCAAGCAGTATAACAATTTTTTTCTAGGTTATGTTGATATTTTTTGTATTTGATAGTTTCTGGTCTTTCTCTCTATTGATTACTATTTATACATAAATCTAAAATTTACTGTTTACACGTGGAAAATAACATATTCATGTGGTAACCAGTCGCATATATTTACAAATATAGCTGCACATTTTCACACGTCTAATTAAGATTCATGTAGTCATTGAGCGGTGGATAATGCATTTTTTCTAAGTACTCTGAGATCAGTAATGCTTGGAGTGACAAAACGTAACACCTCAACCCCTCAATCGTCCCTAACTCTCCAACAGCCAATTATTATTACTAATTATCACTCGAAAATTAACTATTTTTATTGAAATATTTCCAGAGCAGTCGGTGCGAGAATATTCTTCCGCTGCTACGAAAATTCTCGACAAGGAAATATCGGACAATTGCCGATTTGTTTTATTGCGAACAAATAATTGAAAATAATTCAAACCCCTCTAATTACGTTTCCCCACCCCATTTATTTGATTACATTATTGGCAAGTCGACAGTGTTCATAATAACGCAATAAATCACCTCCGAAACAAGACAATTATCAACTGATAACATCACAATTGTACTACTTCACTTTAAATTTATATACATGATAAATAAATTTCCATACTCAGATGGTTCTCCCCCGAAGTATGAGGCAACAGTCAGTGAGAATATTACAAGAAACAAAAGCATATGGCACATAAAAACGGAAGAAAAACAGCAGATCCTTTTTCCAAGTGGCGAAGTGGTAAAACGAGAGATGAGATTTCCCCAAGAAATTGATTTCCTCAAGACAAGACAATTTTCAAAACATCATTTACCACAGACGAATTAGAGTTTCTGATTGTTCTCTACCACTTCACGACTGAATCAAGTGGAGGCAGGTATATCAGTAATCGCTAGTGTCTCCGCAATCACGTGTAATTACTGTTGCAAGCGACTTTGGCAATAATTTCCTAATTTTGTTCATAATCGATATGTAATCATTGACTATCAATGCGTGCCGTACTCGATGTCGATGTCAGGGCTTTGGTCAGACTTCGGTGGTTCTTCAACAATAACCAGAGGCAGTGTAAGCGGAAGAGAAGTGGGCTCACCTGCTAGTGAGTCTGGTTGTACAGCAGACGGTGATGGTACATCTAAAACATCCTCGCATGCCTCTTCATTCAGTGTTTGCAGAGCTCCGCAGATCATTTGCTCTTCCAGCGTGACCTAGCAGAATGCATTCAATAAAATCTCGTGGAGTCAGCGAATAATAGTGAGATATCCAAATGGAGGATCATGTGATTCGATGGAGGACATGCACAAGGAAATTCATGAATAATCCAACGACTTAGAATGGCTTAGGATCCTATTAAGATTCTCTCCAAGTTCTGCCGACAATTCCCTCACTGGCTCGACTTCTTCAATCATGTCAACAACAATTCGTTAACTTGTTTTCTTCTACTCAACAATTGAGGCCAACAACGAACCAGATAAGGTTCTGCTACCCCCGGGTCTTAATTATATTGATTGGTCAATTGTGTCAATAGAATCGGCCAGAACCTGACAGAATCATTATCAGAAATCCACCAGAATTATCCAGCGAATCATCCCGAAGGTTAGTGAACACAACTGATGATGTCCAAGCCAAATATCTATCGCTCACATACCTGAAACTGTTCAGCGTGCCAGGTGGCAATGAAAGCACATGAACAAAAGTGTTTAAATTATCAGCACGTGACAGTAAAATCGTAAATTCTTAATAAAGCAATCAGTGATAAAGGAGTTGAAGTGCTTTGAGCTCTACCTGTTTCTCCATAACGGAATGCTTAGCTTGATCGCGCCTGGAAGGTCCATCAGTTCTACTGGCAGACTTCTCGACTTTATCAGCGTGCATGGAGCCCCGTGGAATATTCCCGTGGGACTCGACCCTCTGGCCATCCTTATGACCACTGTGCTCTGACCCGACCGTGAATCGAACACTGCGAGGGCCCTCATCCTGAGTGCCAGTCAATATCTTCATTTCATGCTCCCGTAGTGTCGTCACCAGCATGCGGAAGAGCTCCCAATCGCCGAAGGTCATTTTAAGCACCTGACGATCAGCATATAAAATTATTGTTTAAACCTGTCAAAAAAAAATCGTAAAAAGAACTTGCTCACCTCCTTCAAGTCCGACATTTCGCAGTACAACAGCACCTTCCCATTGACATTATTCTCCCTAATGATATTCTTATAAACCTCGACATTCGCCGGGTTCAACTCCTCAATCCTCCCAAGAAAATTGCAGACATCCTGGACCGACGCTTTGGACAATCGCACGTCAAGCAATTCCGAAGGCAACGAACTGCCAGCCATCGGAGGTTTGGCCTGATATCCTGGCATCCAGTTATAAACCGGTGGAATGATGGGCCAAGGATTCAAAGCAGGATGATTGGGAATTGAGGGAATAGTCGACTGAAGAACCCCCGAGCCCTGAAGACTGGGCATCTTCGTCAGCCTGCCATGGCGATTCGTCAGCGTGCCCGAGGTCATAGGATTCCCCTGCCAAGGATTGTTCAGCAGCAGGCCTCCATTATTGAGCAAAATATTCTGATGAAGGGGATCCTCCTCGATTCCCTGTTGCTCTTCCTTAATCTTCTTCTTGATGTAAGGATCCAAATTAATGGTGAATGGCAGGAAGATCTTCATGTCGCTGACGAGAAGACTCGACCGATGGAACGTCAGGAAGACGTCAAGCTTCCGCTCGTCTCGATCCATCTCCAGCAGTGGCTGGGCATCCTTCAGCACCGGAATCTGGGGTCTCACTTTGTCGTAGAGTGTCTTCAGCGATGTTGAATCGTCGTAGTTCTCCTCATACATATCATAGTACAGAATTAACCAAGACGTCCTGAACGGCCACTGCTCAGTGATGTTGATCCAACTGGCCAGATGATACCAGTTGAAATCAATCTGGAATGCCTTCAACAATCTCCCCGTGACATAAACCACATTCATCAAGCGTCGCATGCTTCGCGGATTGACATCGCTAAAATAATCATCAGTCAAGAGCATTTTATTGAGATCCTGCGCCCCACCCAAACGATTCAAATTGCTGCCGATGCTGGACGCTATCGACTCACTAAGACGCATCTTGCGACTGCCCTTTCTACTCGGCGGCTTCAGCTTCTCATTGCTGTTCATAATGACACTGGACTCTGTACTCAAACGTCTGTTGGATATCGAGTGCTGAATGGTTGCACTCGTAGTCGCGTAGTTGTCATCCCCACAAGCTGATTCATAATTCCAGGAGCCGCCGGTCTTCTTGACCAATTGCGCCGTCTGCTGAGCAACTTTGACCTTCCTCAAGCCACTGTTCTGAAGGTAGAAAGGCAGATGTACCATATTACGGAGGTAGTCGTGCCCTCCGATATTCGATTCCGCGAATATCCGACGGCTGTTCAGCTCAACTGCTTTAGCGATTATGTGTGGATCTATGGCTAGGATGATGAGGAAGGGGCAGTGATTGTCGCTGAAGAGGGCCTGCATAGCATCGAGAACAAGCAATACTTTGTCCTGCTCACAGCTGTCTAAGCCATCGACGATCAAGACTAATCTGCTCTGTTGAGCGGTGAAGCTATCCAGGCACTTGACCATTTCTGTCATCAAATGGACTTCGGCTCTCAGTGTTTGGATGAAGCCTTCGCTCTTCAAGGAATCTAACTTGGCTATTGTTCGATGAAGGTGACGTCTTTGGGAGAAGAGCAACGAGTGGAAGATTCTGCTCCACGTGTAGAGATTTGCGATTATGCTGAAGGCCAGGATGAGACCGACAGTCCCCATTATAATGTACGCGGTCACCGGATCTATGATTGCTTCATCAGGCTTTGGATTGAACAGCGGTAATGAATCATTCAGACTTGATGAATTCGTATTTATGGTAAATGGAGGTCTTGGTTTATGGCTGAGATCCAATAAGTGAATTGTTAATGTGGAGATGCCAATGAGCAGGCTTAGGAAGCAGAATTCAAATATGACAATGTAAGGCAGACAGCAGAGGTGTCTCCATGTCCATGAAGTAGTAGATTTGACCGGTTTTGGTCGGAATGCGCGGTACAAGCGGGTGGCAAGGGAGCCGAAATCGTTTTCAATCGAATCATACAAAGAACCGACCATCTGTACAACAGCATTTTCACCTGCTGTTGTCGTTCCAACTCTGGTCTGATCCGTGAAGTAGAATTTTATCGGCTGTATGGTGGTTGTTATCTCAGACGGATCAGTACTGATTCTCCCGCCTGGTGGATGGCAGAATATGATCTGCAGTAAGAGCTTAAAGGAATTCAATTTCTTAGTTAAGGCTACGGTTAAAGTGTACGGCCAGTACCAGTCGTACTTCTTGTTGGCGTACCACACGAGCATCAGACAAATGTAGACAGTGCAGAAGAGAGCACCACCAAATATCACACCGATGAGCCAGGACTGCAGAGCAAGTCCTAACATAACACCAAGGAACAATGACACGTGACTTGTTGAACAAAACAAGAGGGATGAGAACTGAAAGGTCGGGTCGATCCACTGCCTCGCAAAGTTCTTCATCTCCTCCCGCAATTTGTTCAGTAGAAATGATTTACCAGATCCCCATTTTGCGTATAGACCCACTGTAATTGGGGTTGATAATGAGGGCTCACTGAGAATATCAGCAAGTGCGCTACTGTACAGATCGTATCCCAGCATATTCTCATTGTCCTCATTAGTATTCAAACGTCTAGCACCAAAAATTTGTCCTAATATCGTCTTTGGATGCTTTATATCGATGTTATAAGGCGTCTCGCCCTGGCGATTTGGCCGGTACAGAAGTTGACTATTTTTGGGATTACGGAGAAGAATCTCAACGATAGCTTTTGATCGCGCACGCATGGCAATGTGTAAGACACTATCACCTTTCTTATCAGTGGCGGATACTTTAGCCTTCTTGTCCAACAGCAACTGAACAATCTCAGCGTTTCGTGATCTTACGGCTCGCAGTAAAGGAGTATCACCATCTTTTGTGGCAATTTCAAGATCGGGATTGGCATTTAGAAGCATCTTCAGGGTCACTACGTTTCCCTTCTCTACCGCAATGTAGGTCGCCGTTTTCCTGTCCTTTCCAGCTACGTCCACGTCGACGTATTTCTTCAACAAAGCTTCCACGACACTCCGATGACCACCTTTCACAGCATGTATGAGATTCGTATCGCCATTTCGGTCCTGAATATTTATGTAAGCACCAGCATTCAACAGAGCACTCACTATTTCATGGTAGCCTTCACGAGAAGCTATCGCTAAAGCTGTATTACCATCTTTATCGAGAGCGTTGACGTTTGGCTTGTGCTCCAGGAGAAGCATAACCGTATCGACATGATTTCCTAGGGCAGCAACAATGAGAGCCGTCCAGGAATACATTCCCGCGGTGTCAACATTGGCCCCAGCTTTCAGCAGAACATCGACAATCTCGAGATTTCCCTTGCGAGAGGCCCACACGAGGGCCGTCGTTCCATACTTATCTCCAACGTTGACTTTAGCTCCATAAGCGATGAGCTCTCTCACGATGTCTATGTAACCACGACCCGATGCCCAAAGCAATGAGGAGATGTGGTAGTTGCCGTGGGCATGGACATCAGCACCGCGAGACAACAGGAACTTGACAGTGACGAGTCTTCCCTTGTAGGTCGCCCACATCAGGGCCGTCCATCCTCCCATGTCACGATGCTCCAGGTCTGCTCCATGATCCAGCAGCTCCAGGCATACGTCTGTGTGTCCTTCCTTCGCTGCGCAGAGGAGGGCGGTCCAATTGTCTGCATCTTCAGCGTTGACGTCTGCCCCGTGGTTGATGAGCTCGCGAACGAACTGGATTTTCCCTTTGGAGGAAGCGTAGATAAGGGCTGTACTGCCATTCTGGAAGGTTGAAGACAATTGTTAGGAGGATTCTCTCAGGCAGATCAATTGGATCCATTCATTACTGCAATCATTGACTAACCTCATCACGATCATCGATAGCAATACGTTTGATTTCTAGAAATCCTTGAAGACCTTGAAGATTATCTTCAGCGATGTAGGTGGCAAGCGACCGGTAGCAGAGTGACACCATGGAGTCTGTACGATGAAGTGTCTAAAAAATACATAATACAATATTTCAATAAATAATGATAGGTACGCACGCAATGAGTGACGTCAGTGTTAGGTGAGAGTATCCATGAGAACATGATCACTTCCTTCGCTTTCATCGGAATGTCTGAAGAGGCGGACAAACATGAATGATAATCAATCCTATATTATTTCGGACGATTGCTTTTTGCATCGTTAACAAAAACATACAGTGGATGAGTTATTAGAACGGATGTAAGCTATCACACGGTTCATCCACGAGATTATTGGCGAATACATTGTTTCCGAAAAGTTAATCATGGTCGGTCACCAGATACTTTTTGGGTATACGCAGACAGTTCGCTCCACTTCACGTCGACTGCAAGTATTTCCTGCACATTTACGTATAAATTAAATAAGCAACACAGTACAATAAACATCAACACTGATTCGCAGATAAAAAGTAAGTGGTCACTTGTGTAAACACAACTCCAGCGAAGGTGATCGGATTTGTTGAAGATTCGTCATCGGAAATATATCGACAATTGATGTGCTTTTAGTTGGATTGTCATGGTCAAAGTCTACGAACGACTGAAACCAAAAAAGACAAGCACTCTTTCAACTGTAGGCTGCAATCCAGAATAGCAAAGCGGCAAATGGTGAAAGGATAAGTAAATGGTTTACACCTCATTAAAAGTTAAATTGATTGGATGATGAGCTAATTCACAAGCAAAATTGACGAGACACGTCCTGTTTGAAGATCATTCATTCATGAGCACGCTTCTAGACTATTAACGTCACTAACGTCACGCTTCTAGACTATTAACGTCGCTAATAGTTAAGGTAAATAGTCAATTTGGAGAAGTGGTGAGTGGACTTTTCTCGATTCGCTGCTTCATCGACGATGAACCAGTTCCAGTTCCTGAAAGAGTAAACTTGATCTTCGCGTCGCAACGCATTTCACACTGTTATCCATCAAACCTCAATTAGTAGAATTAAATCATAAGACACTCAAGTCAAAAGCGTTACGGCTCTCAATTGCTGTTAAGTCTTCGGAGTCTTCAATCATCACATGATGACAATAGTCACATTCGTTACACGGGAGAAACCAATCGCTTGCGAGCTTTGGTCACCATCAAAGCTGAATTTTCGCGCAGCCACCATGACAACCATCATCACCACTCAGATTAGGATTAGTATCCATCAACCCAGAACACAACTTTACCCAGGAATGCGGCTGCGGCATGTGCAGACGTATGAAGGGTAACAAGGACTTGCGTCGACAAGCGAGAAGGCAAAGTTCCTCGCGTGTACTCATGCTGCAACGAGTCGCGTGAAATCTCGTGTGACAGGGGTCGCGGTTGACGTCTATCGTCATCAGACTTTTGGCCAGTTCGGAGGAGACTCCTAGGAGGCTAGGACCTAGGCTGGAGTCAATGACAGTGTCCGCGATGCTCCTCCTTCGTCTCTGATGTCTGTGAGCGTTCTTCAGGAATTCGGATGTTGGCGAGAGGGGAGTCAGCGGACTATCTTCACTCCTTTCAGAGGCTGTCGTCAAGAGGCTTGAGTCGTCCTTAGACTTCCCGTTAATCACCAGACGTAGTCTCCTTTCAATTCGGGTTGTCTGGAGGATGGCTGGCGCAGGATTCTTGGAGAGAGGATGATCCTCCAGCGTTAGGGTTTCCAGGTGACTAGGATTCCTTTCCTTCTTCGGTATTTTCGTGAGTTCAGTCAACCGAATGTTCTTGCTTTTGCGATTCGTCATTGGATCGCTGCAGGAACTCATGCTGTCTTCTGGTTTCGCTTGAGTAGGCATCTCCTTTCCTTCTTTCAGAGCCGTTTGGGAAACCGAACATGAGTTGTTGGGGACTATCATGTGGGACATGGCTTGACTGGAGATTGTCGCTGGTCGTTGGAGACCTGCCACTGGTGGCTGGACTAGATAGCACGCAGAAAGGATCATTAAAGCGAACGAATTCAGTTATGCTTGCCGAAAATATTAGGATCAGTTGTTAGAAGAAGGTTTAGCAAATACACACCTTCACCTGATCTCTTCAAATCTCTGATTGTCGATATTCTCGGCTCGCTTGTGGCACTGGTCATGAAAGAAGTATTGGAAGATTGAGATTATGCTACCTGCGACGGTGGCTAGACTTCAAGTGCTTGCCCATTCTTTCTGAATGTCATTTGGACTGATCGGCGGTCGATTCGAATCATGTGATTACCGCACACGCCGACGATGTACGTATCTACTGTTTGTCAACCCCATAACACAATACCACGATATCACTAGGCGCATTGGTGGGGTCAACATTCCGTTTCGACGCATTTAATCTGATGAATTCCGGTAATGAAGATGTGCGCGATGAGGATAGTTTAACGACAGCAAATTGACATTTTTAACATTTTTTTGTGATACCGTCTGGGTCGACGATTTATTTACATTCACTTTATCTACATTTCGGTCTCCTCCTCAGTCCAAAATTTCAAATGTTTGTATACCATTAACACAAAAAAAAAAAAAATACGTAAAAGAAATTATAAAATTTAGGTCGAGGAATTGTTAGAGAGAAAAATCGTCAGCTTTTGATTTTGTTAACCAAATATTTTTGCGGGGTAAAAAATCTAAAGTTCGTTTAATATTTAACTCTATATAAAATAGTAATGAGAGTAACTGACCCGAGATAAATGATGGAGTTTCAACATTTTGGGGAACTTTAAACTTCAAAAAGGTATCCAGCGAATGTACTAAAGTAGATCTTTCATACTTTTTCAGAGAAACTAGCGACTGAATTCAATCATGAGGAGTACGATAAGAAATCTAGAAAAACTAGGCGCGCGTGCCGCTCTCAGTCAGTACTTGACTAACACTGCTAATCAACTGAACACAAGAGGAGCCGAGGCGAATGAAAACTCACAATATATGTTCCTATCATTCGCGTAATGTGTGGCGTTCCAAAAGCTAATATTTACATGAAATAGTATTGCGGCTGTTTCATGGACGCTCCACATTGTGGATCAACAATCATACGTTGTTGCTCCCGTTTGTATTTTACATTGGCAATGAATTTTTATTTGCATCCCAAATATATTTATTCTCACGATGTGGGGAGAGTGGCGTTCACTATCGGCGTCGTCACGCCTGGAGATTTTAATTGGAGAGTAATACAAGTCAATTGGGAGTGGTTTCTGGTGCCATTGGGGGCCTGTCGTTGAGCACGCTATGCCTTAGCTTCACTCACGCTGATTACTTAACAATCCTATTTGTTTTTATTTTTAAGCGAAAAAATAAACGCCACGTGAAGAGGACAAGTTAAAAAAATGATAAAAATGGAGAGGGGAACGCGAAATTTTTGGGCTACAAAAATCCAAGAGGCGATCGCGATCTGTTGATCGATTTTCCGGTTAACAAACAATTGATGCATTTTTTTTATCGTTCATTTGTATTCCCGTTAAATAATGAGAGCGAGTGGGGGATCTCCCGGGTTTAATGTTCTTATCGCGGTCCCCCTATCTCAGAGCGAGTGAATCCACTAATTAATCCTCTAAATATTATTCAATCAACAAACAAAGTGCTTGTTTTATATTCCAGGCGTGACTGGAGGCGTACAAAGAAACCTCATCACCCGAGTCTCATTAAA
>JAPYZM010003063.1:0-15423 GCA_030522845.1 Psyttalia concolor
CGAGACATCAGGATTTGATGAGGTCTAATTGATCCGGACTTGATCACGTCTGGTACATCCGGGCTGGATCAGATCAGGCAAATCCTTTCCGGATCAGGCTAGTTAATTCTAGATTTAATCGGATCATACCTGATTCAGGCTACTTGGGTCTAGGTTGTACTTAAATTAAGCGAACCCGAAGTGAAGTGTTACTTCAACACATTGAAATAATTTTTTTTATTCTCAACTCTTCCATATTTTAATGTTCAATCAATCAGGCCAACATTGTGTGGATCAACTGGTTTTTGTTTTGAAGATTTATAATTATTGATAACCAAGTAAGGTAAAAATCACAATAAACATGAGGAGGAAACTAGTGACATCTGTGGCCAATGGTAAATACTTCAGAAAAATATGTCGATAAATCTAAACTCTAAAAATTGATTTAAAAAAAAAAAATTCGTTGCCTGGAAGGTAAATTATTCATCAAAATAAGATCAGAATAATGTGAGGCTGCTAGACTACAAATTCAGATTAGGCTTGCCGTATTAAAACCTAACCACCGTAATTGCAGAAAGAAGTGCCATGTTGAGGTCTGATCCATACAATGAAGACTTGATCAGAGCCATTATATTCGGACTGAGCTCAGTTTGAGATCGGACGAATCAAGTCAAAACCTTATCAACTTCACTACCGACTGGTCCAGACTTGATCCGACATCAGGCGCGTCTGAAGAAATTTCCACTCGGATATCGAGCGCTACTAAATCCTTAATTTATCACATTATTACCTCGTTTATAATATGAAAATAATATGTAGCGAAAAATACTGGCCGCATTGAATAAGAACGTCTCCCTCTGGAAACCCTCACCTGCCATTAATGAAGAAATTAAAATATCCCCGGAAGCTGATGTGATTTACGAAACGGCCGATTATGTGGCCTCTGTAATCGACCTCCCTTCCTTGGGGCTTCCGATTCGTCCATGAGACCCGTCACATTTTTTTTGTTTTGTTCCATTCGCTCAAGTCGTTTTTGCCCGCAACCGCATGCCATCCAATCTCATGCCACCTTTAAAAATGTAATAATGCATGGCAGGGACGGTGAGAGTGCAGGCGGCTTATCGAGATTCGTGGTATCACGCGAGTTCCGGGGTGGCACGCTGCCACGCCCACCAACTGCCTCGAACCTTGGTGAAATTGAATGCCGGCTCTCGTCCGGGATATATGGGAATAATAGGCACATCGAGGATTAATGATATGCACGAAAACTGAGTGTTAGAAGATTATTGAAGCATTGCATTCGCAATCATGGAGAAGAAAAATACACTGAGAAAAAATACAATTTCGGCAAACATATTTGATTTCGACAGCCAAATACTCGAAATTCCTACAGTGAAATTCGTTTTCATTTCTAACCAGAAGAGTATTTGATCGGAAAAATTATATTGTTTTCTTTTTGTAGCCTATCGAGAGTACTTAGAGGTGTATCATTAATGAGTCTATCAAATTTTGCAAGCTAAAATGTTCGATTACGTGCACTTAGGAAAATGATTCATTTGAATGAAATAAATGAATTTGTTTATAGATGTTGTGAACCTAATTTTATGTTTTTTCTATTCGTTGGAGATTTCTAGCGCATAAATGATCCGATTGATGTGCCAAAATAGACCATTTAACATTTATGTAATAGTGTTTTCCTTGGTTACAACTATGATATGATTATTGTTCTCTGAACTCACTTTCACACTGAAAAAAAATCAACTTTATGGAGAAAAAAAAATTGAATGGAAGTGGCGACGGTAGGATGGCTTGGGCCGAATTAGGCAAGTTTTTTTCGTGTTTTTGGTGGTCAAAGAAGGAAAATAATGAATAAAAAGTAGGCTAGGGGAGGCGAGTGCAGGTACTTGTCCTTATAGAACAGGAATTTTAGGGCAAAACAACGAAAACGATACGATAGAAGAGAATAAAGAGGCAACATGAAGAATCAGGTAAGAATGAACGGCGGATCACGAGGCAATACAATACGAGGTTATAGACAAGAGAGGAAATAATGAATAAAAAGTGAATTAGGTGAGGCAAGAGAGGGTGTTTAGCAGGATTGACATCAATTTTGATGGGAAAACATGGAGACCTGGGTGATGGAGGGGAAAGAAGAGACAACTTGAAGATAGGGGATGGAATAAACGGTGAGACCGCGAGGCGGAACATGTTACAATGAGAATGGGCCGCTACGATAGGCTGGAATATTGAAGAGATGAGGAGGGAAAAGACTGGAAGAATTAGAGGACACGACCAAAGGGACAAAAGCTAGTTCGGGAGATGTATAGGCGGGGAGGCTGTGGAAAAAACAGAAGGCTGCGGGGAATTCAAATAAAAAAGGAAGCTGAAAAATCTGAGTGCAAGGGGGTATCAGAGAAATTGGGAGAGGAGGTGGCCGTAGGTTCGGTGGAGGGCTGAGGCAGTCGAGTGCCCAACGTTGGGAGCTCAATAGGAAGGGAAGCACTATGGTCGGTAAAGGAGAACATTGTCTACACTAGAGGAAGACTGTCCGAGAGGAATGGTGAGATTACGGAAGGAACTGGACCTGGACCACCGAATATACGGGGCACCGGAGACGGATTTTTCCGGCATGATCGGAACATGCTGACATTCGCCAAAAGTTCCTTAGTTGCTCGTGGGTGATCTTAAAAATGTTGCAAAACGGTATAAATGCTCGCATTGGTTTCTAGCGAGATCTGTTATCTATTTTAGGTGTCAAGCTACTATGTTTTGTTGAATATTTATAAGAGGAGTATATGATGAAGGAGTTGGCGTTTTTTCTTTGATAAGGCTGGTGTGGATCTAAAACAAAGCAAAAGTATTTGTAATATCGAAGGAAATAAAGTTTATTCTATTCTAAATTGAACTTTATGAAAAAAATATTGTTAAAACAAATGACGAAAACTTTTTCACAAAAACAAGCCTTAAATTCTTGTCCAAAGAATATTTGATTAACTAAATCTTCTTTTTCTCAGCATGTTAATTTTTTTATATCTCTACAAAGATTTACAAGTCTAGAAAATATAAGTAAAAATGAGGGTATAATTGACTCAGCAAGCCAATAAACATTCAATTGAAAAGTCTTTTTATAAAGGATTTATGTCCAATTCTTAGCAATAAAAACATACTACGTGCACCCAAAAGGTAGATTCATTGAAATTTTTAGATGTGTCGTCAAAGAAGTTTATATGTTCCGTGTGTTGAAAATTAATTTAGTCTCAACAAGCAAAAGGGGAATACACTCGCACGAGAACCACTGACACGTAACCAAAACGTTTTGACACTTGCATTATAGTTTCCCTCCCGTGTTCCTATTTTTCGACGAGCAAAGTTGTACGTGCGTTGCCACGAGCCTCGACAAAAACCGCGCTTGTCATATCTACATCGTTTCACCTCTTGACGACACGATTACAACGACAAGTGACACCATCAGCGCCAGCAAACCGCGTTAAGCTACTGTGGCACACACCCTTGTACACCTAGCGATTCACACCTTTATTTTAATTAATTACGTAATTATGAAATTTCGGCATTGCCCGTGAATGTCTACCATAATTCTTATCCTCCCTTTTATCATGGGTTTTCCAATTATTTATAATTAATGAATTTAATTCGTTAATTAGAACACGACGTTTGCGTGATAATTGGAGACCTGTTGAAACTTGACAGTAGTTACATTTCCATTTTTTTTTAACGGTTGGGAGATTCGGAAATCTCATAGAGTATTCATATATGAGAATTTTCCAGAGGGACAATGCCCATTTTATATTTTAGATTTTAATTTGGCAGTACAAGCATATTTTCTAGTCCATTTGACTAGAAAATATTGAACTTGGTATTCTCGAAATTTAGACGTCGAATTCCTCTAAGAATCCGCGGAATTCATTGACAACCGCAGACAAAATTAATTCAGAATTGTTAACGGAGCTTTGAGCCCTATTGATCATGAATTACGCGTGAAGACTCGAGCATATATATTTTTTTACATTTAAAGCGATAAAGCGAGTCCATAGTTTTTCAACAATTGAATCCTATCGTCAAATGCTCTGCAATCTCGGAGATAAACTCTATTGTGCTCTCCTATAGATGCCAATTTAATTATTTTACTGCTGCATAATAATTATAAATTTCGGTTTCAATGTTAAAATTCAATGGTCAAAGAAATCCACTCATGTGAGAACGAAAATAATCTCTTTTTCCTTTAATTTTTAACGTACAATCAGACTGGGAAATGAATTCTTCCACTCGGGGATGGAATAATTCATTCAGATAAGGCAGTGAACTGTCATTTCCCACTGTTACTAATCCACGCCCGGAAATCACAGAAGGAACAAAAAAATAATTGCACTAGACATACGTCACATAAGCCAATCAAAATGGTCGAATGGTTGTAAATCCAACGTATGTGATTTTATCAGTCGCACAGACACCAATACACTTGAACGTAAACATATACTTTACAGAAATACAGTGTGAGTAGCAAACTTTTCTACCCTTCCAAGCGTCTAAGCTCATTAATCATCGAGTCGTCGAGCTGAGAGGCTTAGTACAATGCACTCTGCCCCAAGGGGATGAGCAAAAAATATGGGATAAAAATGAGCGCTCAGAGGAGAATGGAGAAGAGAGCAAAATGTTACGAAGCATTTTTTTTCTTCATTTCTTGTAATAAAAAATGCATGAAACCGAAGACAAAACTCTGTACAATAAATTCGGTAGAATCTTTATTAATTCATTTTTTAGTAGTCAGTAAATAATGTACTTAAATCAAGAGTGGGTACATACGGTGAATAATTTCAAAAAATATGTTCTAAAGTATAATATAAAAGTATATTTTCTCCTGAAAATTTACCTAAATTTTACCCCGTAGTTTTCATTTCATTCTTAGTGGTACGATAGAAAAGTTAATTAACAAAAGTACTAACACTAATAATAAAAACAATGAATAATAAAATAAACCATTAATCTCATAATTTGATTTGCGGAATTTATTCGTACAATTTTATCTTTTTTTCTCAAGAGAGGATTGAACTTATTTTATGACATTTTGAATTAATAATGGCAATTCATCATTTTTTCAAACTAGAAATAAAATGTGGAGCGATGCTGCCCCTCACACTCATTCTTCATCCATAAATAAAATGAATGAAAAATGCAGAGTATGAGAGATCAGAGCGAGAGGACAAAATAAGGAGAGAGGAATAAGAAAAACCGGAGAAAAAAATCAGAAACAGAAATTTTGTGCGTTTTATTGCATAGAAACGAGTCAAGTATTCAGAAAATTATTCCTCCCACTGAAATATGAGTAATCTCCGTGAAATCCATAGAAGACAATTCATATATTCATATACTGAAATTGGTCAAACTCGGAAATTGTCAACAAGTAAATGCGATATTTTTCCTCACAGACGTTCCACCGTATTTTATATAATATTTAAAATTTTCCATAACAATTCGTTGATTTTTCAAGCTAGAAATGAAGATCGCGAGGGGTGTTACCTCTCATAACTCATTCCTCATCCATAAATAAAGCGAATAAAAAATTCAGAGTGTGAAAGATCAGAAGGAGACGACAGAATAAGAAGAGAAAAATTGCGAAAACTCGAGGAATAAAAAAATGAAAAAGAAAAGAGAAGCAGCGCACAGGAGTGTACTTGCTCTCATGATCTCTCCCTCGGTACATATCAGCCTCGGCTTTTGTGCTTCTGAAGAAAGGGCCGATAAGACGGGTCCCGAAGGTTGACTATGAACTTCGCATTCCCCTTCTTTTTATTCTCCTGGACACCCTCATATTCCGAGGTATATAAAGCCCCCTCGATTCTTGCAGACCCTCTTTCTCCCCTTACCCTGTCACATACTCGACGGGCATACTCTACGGGTACCCTCTCCTCCCAATGCCTTTATTTTCGTCTCCCTGCGGGACGCATACGATCTACGGACGAGAGTAGTTTGCTCGAGTGGACGATACGGGAGAAAAGGAAGGTATGGAATATGTACGTGCCTTTTCCCTTGTTCCAGGTGTATCAAAGGGGACGTTATTTATTCAAATAGCGAGATAGGGGATTTTAGGTGAATGGGTTCTCAGTAAATTTCTGAAAGTTTTTTTTTCACCCAAATAAAAGGAGCATTAAAATTCTCAATTGTTTCATTTGTCCGGGGTTTATTATTTCGCAAAACGAAATCGTATTGTGATTTATGAGCAACGCTTATAGAGAAATTTATAGACGTTCATTTGGTAATAATAAATCTGCAGAGAAGAAGTTTTTAAGATAAAATATTGGTAATTTTTTAATGATTTCTTTTTTATGTAAAAAGAGTAGGTGGGAGTGAAAAGGAAAGAACTTCTTTTTGCCTTTTGAAATTTATAAGCATAATTTTTTTGTTATTGAATATTTTTATTTTCGGTGAATGTAGCGGAATATCGGGACCAATGACATTTTACCCAACTTCCTAACTCCAAAATTTCCAGTAAAAGTTTCTTAAGGAGTTGGATGCAACCATTGTAAATATGGCAATTCGTTGAATGGGAGATGAACCAGAGGTTTGTTTTATCAGAAGAATTGGGTGCTAAAAGCTTTTGAAACAACGGTGCGAATCATTTCATTATTGGCTGAATAAATAATTGCCAATTTGATGGAGACAATCGTGACCAAAACGATAATTGAGAAATGAATGGATAAAAAAATTAATACATTTCATACAATTCGAAAGTCATGCATGTAGATATTCTTCTGTCTAAAGCAACAATTTATTCTCCAGCAATAAACTTTCCATGTGAAAAAAAGTAGCATGAGATATTCTATACTTGAAATTCTGTAGATAAATTTGGTCTGACATCGTCCCCCAACTCTTCTCTTTATTTAACAATAGAAATTATGAATGATTCCTCGCTCAGAATTGCTAAGACTCTCTAAGAGCCCTCCCCCTCTCCTTCTCCCCAGCAATCCCACTTAACTGAAAAAAATGAATAAAATAAAAATTTCACTTTCGAAACTTTTATTTCTACAAACTTTCAGGATTTCCTCATCATTTCACTCAGAATTTTCAAACAGGTTGAAAATCCTTTCCAGTAGAATAACAAAGAATGGAAACATTTGAATTATTCGAAAACTTCGCAACGCATACGGTATTTATTCGGCATGAAGTAAATAAAACCCAACAGAGTGGGGATTTGAACTCAGGGCGCACTCTGTCTCATTTTTTGCCCACGTAGTTGGTAAAAGGGAAGCTAGAAATGAAGATATGTGGTGCGATGAACAAAGAGTCAGAAAGAGAAGAGTTCACCTCCTAAGATTTAATGAGCTTTGAAATTTCTCGAGTTATAAAACTCTGAGAATCACAAATTAATGCATGCTAGAATATTAAAACATCAAGAATGGCGTTGAATCAAGTGCAAATGGACTTCTGTTGAACGAAATGAATTATTCGTTAGTCAGAGGTAACTTTGCTGTAACGAGCTTATTTATAAATTAAAAACAATTTTTCTATTTCGCATAGCCTTTTGGATCTTTAAGGTTTGGTTCTATACTAGCTCCAATCCCCTGTATCGTATTCGTCGAGGAACAGGGAAAAATCTGCCCAGGTACAGTCGTCCTTTTGATGAGGCCACCGTTCAGCAGTGAAACTGAGATTAGACTGCTACAAAATTTTGATGACCGCCCCAGTTTGAACTCGGGACATTAGCACACAAGTCTAGCGCGAGTCTAATACTCTAACCCCATGTGCTTTATAAATTATTTTATTGAAATTTTTATATTTACTTGGAAACTATTTTTGTTAACAGTGATTAACTTATCGATTTATTCCAATTTATTCCAATGAAATCAACAATGCACAGTCCACTTATGAAATTTTAATGAATTAAATTCATAGCATTTAATTTCCAATTTTTTTGTATGTAGGTGAAAAACAATATGTTGATATTTGAAAGTATTTTTGGTTATTAGCCTCTGGTAATGTAGATTGTATCCATCGTAGTAAAAATTGAAGGGCCGTTCCGGGAGACTAACTTTCAATAAAGCTTGATAACTATCAATGGATTTTCATCCAGAAACCACTGTGAAACCAATACAAAAGGAGTCGTGGAAGAGACTCTACTTTTCCCGGAGGTCATTACTGTAATGCGACATTTCCTTCATTGATGTAAAGATGAGAATCGTTTGATGGAAAAATTACAATCAGAGTGAAACGATCCCATGTCACTAGAGATCTAAAATGGCGGGTTGTACCAAATAAAATTATTTTTTTGAAATTTCTTTATTTAATTGAACAATATTTTTGTTGTCATTAGTTAATAAGCTTGTGGATTAATTCCTATGGAATAAATCATTTATGATTAATGCAGTAAATTAAAATTCTTTGAATTAATAGTCTTTGAATTGCAAATTTCCTTCAAGTTATATGAAAAAATTATCGGTTCGTATTTGAAAGAAGATTTTTGGGGAGTAGTCTCTGGTAATTTTTATAGCATCGATTTTAATTTAAAATTTTTACGATCGTAACAAAAACCTCTCATTTCTCGTTGTCCCCTCTCTTACCGGATTTATCCAGACAATTTTCGATGCTAAAGTCGAAGTTCCGCTTAACCTCGTCAACAAAAAGAATGTGACAACCCGAAGGGATAAGGAAGTGAAGCTTGTTCACATAATTGAGAGCTACACAATGAAAAAACGTCACGGATGTTAAATGTCTCCTGCGAAGCAATCATAAAAGTTTTAATGAGTTCGTTATTTTCTTTTTTGCGATGCAATTTGATGTGAAATACGGAGAGGAAAGAAAGATAAAGTGTTGATTGGAATACTAGTGACGGTATGAAAGTGTCGGAAAACTATTTGAAAAATTTTCAACGGCATTGGAATGGTCAGCGAACCGAGGAAATATGCCAAGAGTGTCAGGTTTTATTGGAAAATTCGTTTTGGAATGTGTGGAGTCCACCTTCTTGCGGTTGCAATGTCATACCTTCATAGTTCTCTGCCTCCCAATTCAGAGCCAAGAAACTTATTCGTTTGAGGAAACTGAAAAATACTTTCTGGAAGTTAAAATTCAGGGTATAAATTCAATACTATAAAAATTACAGTAAAATTCGTTTGGGAATTTTTTAAATTTCATCTTCTGATGAAAGGTAATGAAAATTTAAGTACAGTTCACTGGTTATAGGGATTTTATTGAAAATATCTAGCAATTCGACTCCTGTTTCGTCATTTTTTTACTCAACATTTCTAGATATTCCTTGGAAATTTGCAAGGTATTTCAACTCCGATCAAAGCGCAAGCAATTTTGTAATCGAAAATTTCCAGTATGATAATGAATCAATTACAGTTTCCTTTATTCCACGAAAATTAATAGAATAGAATATATTCTTGACTTTTTTTTTTTTCATTTAAGTAGATGAAAATTATCGAAAAATTTTCAATTTTAATTGAAATTAGAACTTTTCAGATACTACGTATACGTTGGCATGATAAGTTGAATACAATTTATTTTCTAGTGAAAGGACTTGTTTTATTATTTTGTAAAAATTGATTTAAACATAATAATATAATCGATTTACTCTGCTCGGCGACTATTTAATTTCATTTCATGAACTATGAGAACTATACTACGAGTGAAATTCGATAAAAAACATCAAAGTTTGCATTGCAAAGATTGAACAGTTGGCCATGACACTTTATTTTTTCCCCAATAGTGAACGATACTTTATTTTAAACGAATTTTTATTTTTTTCCAACAAACGCCTTTTCATGTTGATTTTTACGATTTTCATTTCTCCGGAATCCACAAATGGATGAAATTCCATTCAACATCCTAGAACATCAAGCACAAATACATCCAGCTTAACCTCCCGAAACATTTGTCCACAATTTACCTCAAATATAGAATTCAAATATCTCGAGAATAACACAACTGGGTTGATCCTCCCGGCAAAGCGTTATTGCACGCTGGAACATCAGGGGACCTAAGCCCCGGGTGCATTTGGCCCCGTGTGTGGGTGTGAATGCAACTCCACACATGAATGCTTCTGTTATGAATGCGGAACCCTCGAATCTCAATTCGAGGAGTGTTGAATAACCCTCGGCATGTTGTATGCATTCCTCCGCAGTGAAACGTTTGTTCGTCAAACAAAAATAAATATTCTGCAGTCCTGATTATTGGATTTCCCGCAGGAAAAATTTATCATCGATTGATCTGGAATTGTATTGAGTTGAATCGAGAAGAATCTGAGCAAATGGATTACAGATTCAATCCGTTTTAATTATTGAATAACGAGTAGAGTTGGGCGCATCGAATAAAAAATACGATATTGTATTCGGGCTGATGATTTCGAAATTATAATTATTAAATTTATTAACCCAAGATAGCTACATTGATTGAAGTAGCGAGTTGGTAATCCAGGGATGGCCCTTGGTTTCATTTAGAGCGCTTTCAGTAAAATTATTGAATTTATTTCAATGTGATAGCTTGTGTGAATAATCCTCCAATGATTTAAATTTAATTATGAGAGGAAGAAACGGACCCCGGTCGATGGGAAAATTCATTCAGTTAGTCAGCAGACAAATTTAGCTACCAATGAAGAGATGGAATAAGAATTATCTCCCAATCTAATAAACAAATGAGGTCAAACAATCTGGAGACGCTGAGCTTAGTAGCAATTCCAATTGTTTAACATTTGTTGCACCTAATTCTTGTATTGGAAAATCAAAAATAGAAGTGTTGTTAATCGGTCTTCAGTTCTATGATTCATTAAAAATTGAACTAAATTCACGAAACATTGATCAGCATAGAATTCAGAGCGTTGGAATATTAATGAAATGAAGACAGTCATGATAATTAGAACGAATCGCTAAATAGGAGGAGAACGAAGAGTCGCTCAGCTGGTTTTGTCGCTGGGCACTCCCGATCTGAAATCAAGTAATTGAGAGAGATCTAGTTTATCAAAAAAGTGGCTGATGACAGCTGAAATTTCAGTGAGAATAATTTCTGGGTGAGTTAGCCCGATGAATACTTGCTAACTAGGTAGAGAAAACTGATACGTATGCAATAATTGAATAATTTTTATATCTCATTGTTTTATGATTCAAAACAGCGAAAAGATTTTCACGCTTCATGCGGGGGCCAGTGCGAAAATAAGAGATATAATAGACTGAGAGGAAAACTGACTTTTGGCTGAAAAATTAATTCTTGATTCAAGAATATTTTTTACTATCACATAATTTTTTAGCCAATCTTTTTCTTTTATTCCTTAAGTATTTTCCATTTTCCAGAGAAGAAAAGTTATAAGGTTTTTCTTCCCCTGGACAACGTGCATACTTAAGGAACAAAAGAAAAATATTAGCTCAAGAATTATGCGCATCTTACACTTTTAACTTCACATGTTTGCTATGTCTACCTTGTTATTTCAATTGTTATTACACCAAAATTAATAACTAATCTAGGCCCAACAGTAATGTAACAAACGACAGTGTAAATAATTCAATTAAGAATTGAGCACTTTAAACAATAAAAAAAAAAAAGAATTATGCGATATTAAAAAATATTCTTGAACGAAGAATTAATTTTTCAGCCAAAAGTAGGTTTTTTTTCAGAAAGTTTGCTCCGAGTTTGAAGAGAGCGAAACCTACTAGCAACGAATAAAAATCAATATAATTGTCCTTGAGGTCCGGGTGTAAAAATTAGCCATTTCCAAATTACCGGGAGTGATTACGCGTCAAATAATTCCCGAATCGTCAGGAGATTCAATTTCCGATCTGGAGAAATGATGCTTGCATGTAGGAAATTATGTTTGCTTACGATTTAATATTTATTTTCGTTGTAATTAGTCGCGAAGATTTCTAGGCAACGAACTAATACATTCGACGCTTAATAGCGGAATTCGTTCATTTCAATACGAAATATTGACTAACTACGATATCATTGTCTAAACCATTGGTTTTAAGAGAAAGTATCATGAATAGATTTTTGTAGCTCTTGAAATTTTCTATAAGAGTGTTTTTAAAAGCATTTTCGCCCATCTGCTGTCGTTAGGGAAATATTTAAAAAATAACAAATAACGTGAAAATTGAACATCATTTAACATCATTGAAAAAACTATTATTATATATTACAATCATTATCGCCGCGTTTCATTACGCTTGTAACCGAAACGTGAGCTTCATAATAGCTATAAATTATCCGAACGTAATGAACGCAGATGCGATAAATTTTCCTGTTTCAATAGATGCTATAAAAAAGAATTCTCATAAGTATTGAAATGTTATCAACTAATTTGAGAAATTTTATCGACCTGGAAAATTTATGTCCCGAGGATGTAGAGGACAGATATGAAAAATGTATGACATAAAAATTGCTATTACCGTAGAAGAAAAATTTTAGATTTCCTGCGGATTACTTTTACAAATTTCTGGAGAATGAGTAATTCAAATATGATCTCAATAAAAGTGAAGGGAATCACACAGATGTACAATATAAATCTGATTTATGAGAATGCTTTCAGATTTCAACGTTGTAAGGTGATAAAAATTTATTGATTCTGTTTCATTGATACCCGACTATTGTATATATATTCTAGACTTCACCTGAGTTTATAAATTTTTTTACTGAAATTCCGAGAAATTGTAGCATTGAATTATCACGATTTAAGGAAGAAAATATCAATTACTTATTCTCCCAAATACTATGATAGGCAAAAATGTGATTAGCGTAGTATTAAAGAAAATTGCGGTACAAAAAACGGAGCTTATCCCACAAATCTACATCATAATGACAAGAATAAAATAATTCATCGTCGAGTGATACACAATTATTTTCGTAGACAAAAGAATTTTCATTCTTGAATCTGAAAAACAAATGGACCGAAGAAAAAAGTAGAAAATGAATTTGTGGTAATAAAACTTTGCGGGTTAATGCAAAATAATGCAAGTGAAAAAAATTAAATTTATACGCATCAATCCCATCACTAATTTGTGAGAACAGTCACAAAAGTACAAAGAGAATGAAAATAGTTGTAGAACATTCTTAATGGCTTGAATCTTGTAAAAAATTGTTTGTTACATCCTCAACTAAAAATCCTTCCCTTCCAGTCCCTCATCCCAATATCATGAACTCACGAACTTACCGCAAATTTCCTACCTAAATTGATTTCTCATTACTTCCAGTGACCACTGCGACAAAGACTTCATCGCAACTCCATCGTCAGATCTACAGTCTCCATTAGTATATTCCCCCGATACTCCATAACCGATAATGTAAATGTCATTTGCCTTAGCTCGACTCAAAGTAAAAGGCCCTGTGAATGTGAAACCTCGAGGAAATAGAGCGCGAGTGTCTCCAGCATTTTCAATTTCTTTAAGAGCACCAAATGCATCCGCATTTGTGGTGTGTCTCCGAGAGATGCAGAGCGATGACGTAACCTGATATCGTCCTTTATTCAGTCGAACTACGGTAGAAATGAGAGGATGCAGAGGAGGAAGTGGACTAAAATGAAAAGAAAATGGAGAGCGGTCCGATCGGCGTTAGTCTTATCCCTCCGGGCCACGAGGAGATGGAGAAGGACCTCGTTAAGGCGCGAAGGAGAGGTGGACCCGGCTTGATACAAAAATTGACCCGAGAAGCTCGTCGAAGCGGAAAGGATTCGATCGAGTGGTCTTATAACGAATCGAAGGGACAAGGCGGATTGCCAACTCTTGCCGTGTGATCTTCAATGCTATCGGCTGTCGTAAGATCTCCACGATTATCGTACAAAAATGTGTTTTCGCTTCGGGCTTTTTTTCTTTTGCCAATCCACTCGGAATGGGAAATATCGTCCTCATCGTAAAAAGCTTAACGATTCTTTTACAATGTCGATGAATTTTTCTACAAATTTTATGATTCGAGGTGTAACGGGTGGCACGGCTCGTTTTTATGGAAATATTGATATGGCGGCAATGCGATGGTGAGTCGCGGTTAATGGATTTTTTATATGTATTCCTGAGGATGAATACTTTTGAGCAATGAGTTGAGAACAGCGACATGTCAGTCGATTCAAAGTGTAGAACATCATTATTTTGACGTCATGTTGATTTCCCGGGATTATGGGCGAAATTTTGATGTACTTATTGATAGGTCTTTACCATGGAAAACATTTTGAAACTGACCGTTAAAGGTCATAAATTTCCCAATTTTCGAGAGAAATGGAAATTCTGAAATTTTAACGTTAGTTTTGTCATGTAGCTTGACAACAAAATAAACAGACAAACCCTTGAAATTGTGAAAGACAAGTTTTTGCAACGAAAAATTAGTCACAGCTTTTCACATAAAATGGAATTTCAGGACATGTCAAGTAATTCTTACCTTCCGTTTCTTCCCTTCTTTGTACCTAAAGTTCGGCGTTCACTCCACAGACTACATTTTATTTTTCATATCCTCCCAAGAGTTTTCTAAAATCCATTTATGCCACTCCTGCCTGAAACCGGCTGATTACGCACTCGGCGCTTCGCGCCTTGTGCCTAATTCAGCCGGTTCCAGGCGTCGTGGCATAAAATTAGTGCTGAAATATTCTATTTTCTTCATACCTCGGTCGAAAGTACGTACTTTCTGCGATTTTGAAGCAGAAAGTCTAACTTTTATGTATTGGTCGAGCTACACACTCGCCCTCTACAACTGCGGGAGTAATAGTATATTACGCTTCAAGGGCGTGCATTTCGTTTTTCACGCGTGTGAGGTTTACATACCGAGCCGAAGGCGAGATTTGTAATCACACGCGTGAAAAACGCGGGCAGCGAAGCTGCCCGTGTGTAATCGGCCAGTTGCTGCACGCTGAAGTGTAAAAACTTATTCCGGTGCACTGATACTCAATACATATGACTCCCATTATATTCTCTCCCTGCCAGTCGCGTCAAATTTGTTATCTCCTCCATAACCTCAAACTTTGTCTACCGGCAATTGGCGCTAACATTTGTCAAAGAAACTAATTAACATAATAAGTGCTCTAAAATAATAAAAAAAAACACTAAACGAAATGTGATGATCTGATGAAACGACGGACGAAGAACAAATTAACAGAAATTTTGAAGCAGAAGCGCAAGTAACCATAGAAACTGACACCTTGCTGAAAAAAACAGTATATTATGCAGTTAGTGTGTTTTGGATTTTCTGGCTCGTGGGAAAGTTGTGGCACGAGCCGAAGAGGAGTGTTACAATCCAACGAGCAAGAAAAGCCAAAACGCAAGTCCGAATACCGCGATTTAACCGAGCGAAGCGAGGTTAAAATCGCGTGATTCCCGGCATGTGTGGCATAAAGAAAATGAAAATGCCTTATCAAAATCTGAGAAGAGGAATAGAGTTGTATATTTCAACAATAATTTGTAGATGTATTTGATTGATGCCTGCCCCCGACCAGCAGCACTCGCTTCGCTCGTGCTGCAAATGTCGGGG
>JAPYZM010003065.1:0-13778 GCA_030522845.1 Psyttalia concolor
ATAGGCGAACACCAATTCCTGGTGCCTCTGTTTTACAGCCAACTGTTTGTACTCTCGATACTGCCAATGACCCACCTGCAGCTGAGGGAATAATAACAGCTGTAGAACATAGTCTTTCCTTTTTTTTGAATGGAGAAGTGGCAAAATATCGTGAAATGGATGAGAAATATTTGTTGGTTAGGGACCGAATATTATATCACATGTTTTATGACGTTCTGTGCTGTATCTATTGAATATTGGATAGGAAAAATTTAATAGTTTTACTAGATTTAATGGATTTTTTTCCATTAACACTCCATTGGCTGTACTATGAGCAGAGCGTCGCCAAACGATGCTCAAGCTACAGAGTGCCCGACTGTAGAACCAGTGATATACTAGCAAGAGCACGACCAACAGTGATAAAATTATTCAGTACAAATTCTACCGAGGAGGGATTTGCAATCTCTACCGTATCGTCCGGTGGAATAGATTCTGTTTTATATTAGGGAATCTGAGTGAAAAAAAGAAAATTAATGCCTAAGAAATCTTTGAGAAAAAAAAGAGAAGACAATTTTAACAGAAATTTCAAATTTATTAGTCTTACTATGGAATATCCAATGTTATTATGAAGAAACTCTTTCGAATTGCTATATAATTTCTATAGAGTTCGCATAGAATTTCCTAGGCACGTAAGGTGTTGTATTGAAGTTTTTAATCGGTGGAATTTAAGTGAAACGAATAAATTTTCAACTTACTCTCGGACAAGGGCACAGATATGATGACTCCATTACCAGTCCCGATCCACAGCCTATTAGAGGATATGAGCAGTGCTGTGATCCTCACGAAGGAAAAACCAAGCTTTCCAGTTCCCAGCATTTTACTAACATAGGGCTCGATGTCCACATCCTGAAGATGCTGATAAGTGTGTGCATGATACAATCTCAAGGTAGAATCCAACCGAATACTGACCCAGACCCCCTCTCCCAACCAGGCTAACTGACGCACTTGAGACTCTCTCCTCGGATGTGCATCCACGGTACACTGAAAGATTCCTAATCCTTACTCTCATTGCTTAAAAGTTTCCCAGATTCTTCAATCTCATCTTTACGGAAACGTAGGGAACTTGCACGATTTTTTATTTATTGTAAAAACTCAAGTTCTAAATATATGTTAATCATTTTTCAGGCCGACCTATCCATGTGACTAATTCATTAATTATCGACATCTGAAGATGTTTAAATGGTATATGAAGCAATTCTGTAAAAATTCCTATTGAAATTCTGTAAAAAATGCTATCCTTTTTTTGCTCTTTATATTGAATATTTTACAATATAAAATTTGTGCATTTTCAACTTCTGTTGCAATTTTTTTATTGAGATTTTTTATATTGAAATTATTTGGTGAAAATTTCCGAAATCTTTTTTCCGCAGCATTGTGTTTTATTTTACATCCCGAATCCAAGAAAAAAACCGTTTAGGAAATCTTTACTCAGTGATTTTAAAGAAAAAAATCAATAGAAATTCGAAATCGATAAAATTTTCGTATTAAATTCCCATTGGAAATCGGCAAAAAACATGGACAATTTTTGACAACATTCTAATGGATATCCTCATGCGGTGAATGAGACTTTACAGCCTGGCCCAAGTACCAATGGCCGCCAAAAATGACTGTTTTGTTAGTTCATTATACCATAAATCATACCGTCCATATTTGTTTGTAATTCTCACAGTTTAATGTCTACATAAACAAAAAATTGTGACTGATGAATTTCAAAGAAGCTGAGATCAATGCAAGTTGCCTAATACAATTCAACCGATAGTTCTCATTTTGTAGATTTACCTCGAGAGTCATTAAAATAGGATCGATAACGTGGATTTTGTTTCTGTATCCACACCAAACTGTTTTTCCAGAAACAGCAGTCATGCAGCGAATCGAATGCTGGGGACTACCAAGAGTGATGATATGGTGCTGTGATAGGTCCCATTGTCCATCTGATCCTCTACGGAAAATTGCAACTGTCCCATCAGCTAGAGCTACTAATACTCTTCCTTGAACATGACTAAAAGGATTAAAAAATTATACATTATTGGTGAAGATCGCAACAAAGAGCAAAGAATTTCTATTTTATTAATTGAAGAATCTCGAAATCAAACGACTTTTCATTTATAAGAACTTTTTATGGAAATCAAAATTGACAATTTCTAATTAGATACCTTCGATGCCAGTCATCCAATAAGGAATAACCGTGACGGGCTGGATATTTTCGATTCGATTCGAGATAGGTGTTTGTACTTTTTTTCGTTGGAAAGATTTTGAGTAAATTATAGGTCCCGTATTAAGAACTTTTGGGTTCTCGAAATAAAAACTTATGATGGAAATCAGAATATCAATTTTATAAATATCAATTTTGAATTCTGAATGTACTTATCATAAAATTGAATCAACACTTGCAGCCCATTTTCATTAAATCGTCCGATTTTTCCCTCGAATCTGCTAATTTCCAATAAATTTTCCAAATTTCGAGATCCATCGTCTTTTTTTCATCGCTTCATTGTAACAAGAATGGATAACTAATATAATTCTCTATTAATAAACAAAAAGGACGACACTTACACTATCGACAATGCCGCATCCCTCAACTTAACAGTATGCAAACACACCGACCATTTAGCCACAGCCGAGTGCACATAAACCGCCCCATTCTGCGCTCCAAGCCACATGGTAGGCTGAATGGATGACATTTTTTCAATATGTGCCTCGATAATTTCCTCACTGTCCACATTTCCCTCCTCCTCGTTCTTCTTACTCGACTCGTGCAAATGACTTTTAACAAAATGGACTTTTCCCAGATTAGCTGTCTCACTGTCAATAGTTTCTAAACTTTGTGGTTCTGTATTTGAGCTTTGATCAACATCAGTGACTCTCTCCGAGTCTTCACTCGGTTTTTCATCGAGGGAGCTCGGCCCTTCGGAGTTCGCCAGACTGCGATCATCCGAATCACCAATTTTTAGGCAGTTTCGATCATCACTCGCTGCTTCCTCGGCAATCTGACCCTCATTGGCACGTTTGTGACTGCTACTGGGATCATTATCACAAGCACCATTAGCTATTCGTATTGCATAATCCTCTGTACTTTGTAAATAATCACTCTCCTTGGCACCAGGTACACTAGCTATACACAGCAAGTGACTCTGACAAACATTGAATACTTCTAATATATCAGCTGGGTTATTAGCATCTATCACAGTGACTTTAGACATTTTTTGAGTTGACGTACAAATCCACACTAGGGAGCTCAGTTGCTGCTCCAATTTTTCCGCCTCCAAACGCTGCTGCTCACTCTCCTGCAACTCTTGGTCTAAATATTCAACTGCATCCTCAACTTCACCGTTAACATTTATCGTTTCTTGTGCCTCATCAGCGTAAAACACACTTCCACCAATAGCTAAACCACCATCGCGAGTCTTTCCGCCACTTAGATTTACTCCAGCTCCACACCAAATCTGCGGAATCATTCATTATTGAAAGAGTATATCGGGTAAGCACGTATGAACAATTTCTGCAGGAAACTCTGGAAGAGATTTCGAACATTTCCTATGAAATTGTTCAGATTGCATGTTCTATAGGATTTCCTACAAGTTTTCTCTCGAATTTAGTTATACTGCAAAAATCCAAATCGACTTCCAGTCGATCACAGGAGGGAGGGTAAACTGTAGTCATATAGCGATTATACAATATCAGGAAATGCATATCCCCTAAGAAATCTCACGGAAAAAATCCGTCTGCAATTATATTTGACTGGTATACGAAATTCTATAGGAAATCCAATCTAAAAAATGTTTGAAATCTCTGTAGGAAATCGTATAACAAATCTTGTAAAAGTTCCTATAAAATTTCATATCGGAATTTTTCATACATGATACGCGTGAATGTAGTCATTTTTGGTGGTAGGCAAGTATGAAAAGGGATTTTTTATTTATTATTAAACGAAAAATGGCACAGTTCGCCTCTCGTTGAACATTACTAACAAAAAATATAATTCGACACGTTGTATGTAAAGCGACATTTGAAGCGCATTTCGCTTGCGCAAAATTCCACTCCTCATACATTATGACGGAAAATATTGTTCGATACTTGTGGCAAAAGTGTTTTGAGACTCGTAGAAATATATCATTCGGCTTTGGATCACGCTATAAAACCCCCTACGAGGACAAGAACACTTTCTCACAACCGTATCGAAATGTCCTATTCCAACGAATTGCAACTTTTCTCGCTGTCGACTCGGATTATAATCGCATAAATCAGAAAAGACTTGCAGACCGAGTGATGTAAGTAGTTTTATGTCAATAGAATTTCAAAGAAAATTTTAGTAAAACATAATATTTTCTATAAAACCGGGCTTCTAACAATTTTTTTTAATATCTTCTTTAGAACGATGTTTATTCAAAAAATCCAAAATCTAGTATAAATGCAGGAATTAATTTATTTTTATTGAGGGATTAAAGGATTAAAATGACTAACTCTGCCCTCAACTTTAACTCAATCGCCTTGACCATTCCCCGAAAATCGCAATTCGTTTCTAAATATTTTATCCGAAGCAGCTCGGATAATATTCAACTAATTTAAATTTTGTTTTCCTAAAAAAATCGCTTTCAATGTCTTCTATTCCACGCAATCAACAGGCATACAAAGTTTCCTTGATATTTTAATTTTTAATTTTGTCCTCAAAGTCCTTGTTCCATTCAATAGTGAAGTGGTAAAACAGTTTAACGTCCGGGTGTAACACTTCGCAATCGCGAAATCGCCGCAATTAATTATAATAAAAATAATGATTAAGCCATAAACAAACCGAATTTCAGACCTGCGTTCATTATTTCTGCAGGTTGGAATGTCTGCTGACGATTTGATCACTATTTCACGGAGAAACAGCTTCGGAAATTTTTAGGTGGTGAATCATGATACCAGCCTTCAAGTCACCTCATCTCTGAATGGAGTTCAAAAATTTTTCCGAATCTAATGGAGGTCTTGAAATTTTTGTAATAACTTTTCAGAGCTCTGAATTTACTCAACAAAAAGAGTTTGTAACGGAGATTTTGATATCCGTCTTAAATTTCTAGATATTTATTAAATCCTGGCAAATAGTTCAAATTAACTTAAATCATTTTACCGATTTACTTCTGCATTTTACCTTCATTCCTGGCTCGGTCTCTTGCAGTGGTCGACAGTAAACTGGAACTGGAACTGGTTGTCTAGCTGGTGCACTCGGTTTACCCGGCAAACTCCATCCATAAGCCTGTAGTCTTCCATCCTCCTTACGCACGTGAGCTCTCACTTGACGATACTGCTCTTTTCTCTCGTTGGCAAGTCGTGCTACACGTTTCTCCGAAGCACTGAAACACCTGAACCTTTAGAAAATCTGTTCGACAATACGAATACATGATTTCTACATGATTGCCGAAATAAAAGTCGAAATGGATGACACAGATTTGCATTTATTAGCAGAAGCTTGATGGGGCCTCAATATAATATTTGGATGCAAAAGTGTACAAATTATTTATTTACATGACATCGCAAATGAGTGGTGATACTTTGATACTCTCTAGCAACCTAATCCGAAATAAAATATCTAACAACATCAATCGATACGTTTCTCATTCCGCTTCAATCTCAAATTGATTGAAAAAAACTAAACAAACTACAATTGACTGCACCAATTGAGCTGGCTCTCTTCATTCTGTTAATCAAATACTCCATAACATTGCGAACAAAAACTCTTAACATTAGTTGAATTCTTGGGCTGACTAGAAACATTCTGAAATAAAGACGTAAATTCTCAAAACAACTAAGTCCACTTCATTAACAACACGTACGCAAAAAATTACTAGAAAAGTTTAACGAATTCGTTACACAATTCTATTGGATTTCCTATTAATTGTTGGACATTTATATTCATAGATTTCCTATTAAATTTCTTCGGTTGATATTTTTTAAAGTTTTTTCATTCTAACCTTCTTAATTTTCTCATTAATAAAATCAAACCAAGAAAATTGGGAAATTCCGCCCGGGAAATTCTAATGAACATTTCAATGGATAAAAATTAATAGAAAGTTTAATCGAAATCCAATAACATTAACTGGCCAACTGGCTGGAGTTTCCTATTAAAATTGTTCAGGCGCGAATATGAAAAAAAACCCTACAGCCATACAAAAAGACAACTGAGAAGAATAACAGTGGTATAATTGACCAGTAAATAATGTGCATTTTGGATAATACAAGTTGATTCTCACATGGTGTCACCCTGATCCAGGAAGTCATGGCGATTTTTCAATGTACGCCTACGCATTGCATCCAGCGGTGGCGCGGGAACAACTTGATTCGTAGGTGCACTGTACCGAATGTGTGGTAACGTGTGAGGACCCCTGGGAATGGTCCCTCGGTCTGCAGGTCCAGTGAAGAGGTTACTAAAACTGTATTTCAGGAATGATCATTAGAATCATTGACTAACAGAGTCAAAGAGAATCTACAGTCAGGCAATGGGATGGGAAGTCAATATGCTTGTTATTATAATAACAATTTCTTTTTCGACGTTTTGCATTTTTCTCTTATAAGGAAAGACTATTGAAATTTTGAATACCTTCGAAAATGTTGAACTGTTATTTTGCTTTCCAATTATTCTATTATTATATTTAGCTCATTTTCGAATTAAACCATTGCCATACTAAGTCGCAAACGTGTACCAAATTTCAAGTTAACGGTCAGGTGTACCCCCAATCCAACGTTATCTACATTATTTTTGCTTAAAATTTTTGATCTATAAAGTTAAGTTAGTAAGTTAAAGTTAGTAAAGTTAAGTTAGTACTCTTTTAAGTTAATACCCTATGAGCGGTGAACGAAAAGATTTCGCAATTCAGCCTCCCCCACCCCATTTTGATATATGTTCGACGCCATTTTCCATGGTTATTCCCCATTTTTTATTTTACATTTGTTTATTTTAAAATATTCCTAATTTCCCTTGGTTTTTCAAATATAATCCGGGGGGATCTCATTACGAAATGAATGAGTTTCTAACTAGACGTCTTTGGAGATAAACAAATCAAAACAAAGACAATCTAGATTAATTAGTTAGTTTTTAATTTTGGATACTAAATGACAGGGTTCTTGAATTTTCCTATTGAATTTCCTTGAGGAATTAACAACTTATTAATATCTAATCATCAATAGAACGACTTCTTAAATTATAAAGTCCTTCAAATAATTGTTTAAATACTCACAACTTCCAGACGGATTGTTTCCCTCCAGAAATACTAGCAGGATCTGTTTTACTGGCTCGAATCATCTCAGTCCATCTCACAGCCTCTTGGAGCTCCATAAATCTCTCTTTGTACTGATTTCGTTCCATAAGTACTCTAGCCATTTCCACTCTAGTGAATCGTTTTCTCTGGGCCAGTGGCACATCCTCTTCGTCATCACTCTTCGTAGCCTTCGCTGCTGTCTCAGCTTCCTCTTTGGTTTTCTTTAGTTCCTCTTCCAGCGCTGCTACTTTTTGACGAAGTCTGTCCCTCGCTTGTTGCATTCCTCGTACTTCTTCTCGCAGGATTTCTTGTTCACTATTAGTTTTAATTATACAATCAAAATCATCAGTATTAGATCCGGCACTACGGAATCATTTAATTACAATAAATTATAGACAAAAAGTGAATAACAAGAAATAAACTCAATTAAACTAAACTAAACTAAACTAAATTTGTTTCCTCGCGAAATTTCCAATATTTTATTGGAAATATCATTACCATCCATCTTTCTGTTTAACATTTAGTATTGAGACATTGTATTAAGTATTGTGATAGTTTTTATAATTTGTTTTCCTATATTAATTGAAAAAAAAAACAAACAAAAATGTTAGTTGTAATTGTTTTGAAAAATAAGAATCGAATTCCACTAATATTTTCTGTAGAATATTTTTCATTGTAATTGCCCATTGAGAAAAAAAAATCCAAAAAGAACCATTTAAAATGGATAACATTTATTCAATTAATAATAATAAAGGAATGTTGAAAGCGAATGAGGAAGCGTTCCGGCAACGCATTCTCATCAGGAATCGGATAAGTGGCTAATCTTTTTCCATTAGAATTGGTAAAACACGGATAGAATATTTCGTAAAACTTTCTGATATGTTAAAAATACAGCAGATGTAATTTACGCCCAAGAATTTGTATAAGAAAATAACCATTTATAAGTCGTGTTTTAATTAAATCTTTGGGTAGTTCGATAGAATGGGGCTCTCACTTAGGAACCCGGTTTTATAACTTCTATTGTATTCTCATGTTCTCTGTGAAAATACTAACAAAATTATGCAAGTATGTACATTCTTCCCATCGGAAATATGTATGAACTTAAAAAAAAACTGGAATAATTGTTTAAATGAATTTTTTCACTGATTAAAAATACAAACGTTACACATAAGATGCTATAATACGAAACCAAGATAGCAAAAAGAAATTGCATATTGGATCAAGAAAATTAACTCGAGATTGAGGCAATTACTCGACGACAGTTCAAGCCGTGTTTCAAGTTTATAAATTTTTCCAATGGCAAGAATATACATACTTTTGCTGATATTTTTACGGAAAAAAATAGAAGTCATGAAACCGGGCTCTCGTTCGAAAGACCTATTTTATCCAATGACAAATATTTCTTCATAAAATGACACGACAATGTTGCATGGTCTTCTATTGAAGTGACACCAAAAGAAACACATTTTTTAAATCGAATTCTAGAAGAATTCCGATTGAATTCAATAGGATTCCAATAAAATTACTTACCTGGTTAATTCGTCAACTTTCACTATCAAGTCGTCCTTCACGATATTTAGGGCATTCCTAAAAAAAAAAGACGTGTTTGTTGGTATCTTGCCTTACGTAATTATAACAAAATAAAGCGATAAAAACGCTTCTTACTTCGTCGCTAACAGTTCGTTATTTTCCATAATCAAATTCTCAACCTCCTTTCCCATTCCTGCAAAACAATGAAAAATTTGATGGCTCATTAGAACCGACTTGAACAAGTGATAAATGATGACACGTATAAAAATATTTAATAAAAAATTCTAGCGATTTGCTAAGAAATCATAGGAGAGTTTTATGAAAATTCTATATGATTTTTATAAGATTCCGATAGGATTTCTATTGGAATTCTCTATGAAAACAGCTATAGATTTTCAATTTCTATTAACATTTTGTAAAGTTTTTGACTACTGAAGTCAGTTTTGTTTTGCATTCAAAACTCGAAGTAAAGCAAATTCTTTTCTCAACATATTTAACAGTAAAAAATTCAATATCTCTAAAGTTTTTCCTAACCAATTCGCTAGAATTTTCTATTAAATTTGTTCATACGAAGAGACATAAACCAACACTGAAGGCACTTACCGAAAAAGTTGTCATTGACTGGTTATTCGCCATGCATGACATTGGTAAATATTTGGTGAGTACATATCAGAAACAGAATAGACAAAAATATTTACAATTGTTAGTTTTATCGAGTCCACAGATTCAAAAAATTGAAAATTGAATTGAGATTTTTTTGTATTTGTGAAACTTGTAGTTATGACTTTTTAACAATATCTTATTGAACATACCCGATGAAGCATATTCTCCTGGATGAACCCAACTGCCTATAAATGGATGAGGGATTAAGGATTAGTCACGAATGTCTGAATTATATAGTTAATCCTGTATTGAAATTGTGGGAGAGAATGAGTCAAAATGTCCTGAGCAGAATACTTTGTAAATATCTTCAGAATACATGAAATCCACCGGCTTACAATTTCTTTTTTCTTTCCAAAAAAAAAAAAAAAAAGACTAAAAGCGTCGTTTTGCGCATTTTAGTAGGGAAGGAACTACCTACGAAAAAGCAGATTTATTTGATACACGGATTTTTGTCAATTTTTTAAATCATTCATTCAATGTAAATTCAGAATTTTCAAGTATTTTCAAGGCTACAAATAACGTATTTCTCATAAATGCATATAGTTTGCGTTATATCTAGGGTTGGCTTGATTGCAAGATTTCATACTGTCTGAATGCGAAGTAAGGGATGCTCATTATTTTGAACTTAGTTCTTTCATTCTCCGAATGAAATAATTTGTCAAGAGATTGCATGATTTTTAACATCAAGAAAGGAATATTTTTTTAGTGCCAAGTAAAGCTTTTTTGTTCAAAGTCGTATTGTGTTTCAATGGAAATCTTTTTAATTTGAAGATGTTTACAAAGGAACGCTCAAATATCGAGGATAATTTGTATGGGTACTCTTTAGATTCATTGATGACGGATTGACAAAAGCAAAAGTTTACCAGTGATGTCTGCACCCTCGTCCATTTCCCCTAATGCATCAGCATCTTGGAAACTGAGCTCTTGGTAGAGAGTGTTCCCACTTCGTTGTTCCCTTTCAGTTCGACTACGACCGCTTGGAGTTGACCCAAATTTATCAATAGTTGGGGTTGTTGGTGTGATAACGACAGGTGGTATTTCTGTCTCAGGACTTTCATCTATGAATGCTAAGAAAATATTTAAATCTTATCAATTAATTTGTTGTCATGTCATTTGGAACACCCAATGGTATGAGTCTTCATAAAAATAAATATCAGGTGTCTTCAATTTTTAGAAGTAAATCCATTTCAGAAAACTACTTATAAGAAGCATTCAAACTTTATCCCCTTTTCCTCAATAATTGAACATTTAATATATTATCATTTATAAAGTATTCATGCCAAGAGAAGAACTTGATTTTTGTTCTCGTTTTCCTGGTCATAAAACACATAGGCTTCTAATTCTATTTTCTTGGTGCAAATCAAGAGTTTATTAACTAGAAACGAAATCATCCTTTCAACCTTGAGAACAAATTTAAAACAACTTCCTTATCGGAAGTTAGTAACTTGTGACAGTCCTTGTTTTGAATCAAATGCATTATTAATTTTATGTAATTAAAATATATGCATTGAAATAAATATATCAGTTGATCGATTTTTATCAAAGATGAATAGAAAAATTTAGAAATGAACAATTCTGATTAGTAGACAAATTAATTCACAAAATAAAAATGCCAAAAACACGAGATGAATTTCGCTTTAATTTGTTTGCCAACATAATGTAAAGATGATTGGGAACTCACGTCTAGTAACAGCAGTGGTCTTATTTTCCTGCACCGGTTGATCTGTCAACTGACTTTTATCCGACGTTTCAGGTGCTGCTTCACTGCTGCTATCCTGCATCTCCGACTTCAAATTAGCTCCATTCGTAGATACCTCTTCCTGGATATCCTCCGCAGTCATACTACTCTCTAAACTTTGAAATCCATAACTGAGCGGTCCAGAACTCCTGGACATGTGGGCAAGACCAAGTGCTGGTAATCGTGCGGGGCCACGACCACCTGTTGTATTTTCTAATCTCTCAGTGCTTCCAACCAGCATCTTCGTCCTCTCCATGTAATCCACATGGTTTTTGAATAATTCCGTGTATCTGTCATGAAGACGGGAGTACTCTCGCTTCAATTCAGATTCTTTTTCCTCTAGGCGCACCACTGTAAAAGCACAATAAGTTTTTTAAATTATTTATTCTAGTTGTAGTCGCTACGAGGACCCGGCAGTGGCAATTATAGTCACGAGAACGAATTGATTCAGCTGCTCAGCAGAAATAATTGAATATCAAGGTATGTTTTGATGCAGACACTGAGAAAAACTATAAACATCACAAAAAATTTGGCGGAGAAACGATAGAACGAATTCAAGCCGAATTGATTCACCAGTCAAATTATAAAAACAGAATAATTGAACTCCATATCCTTTTGAATCCCTATTGCAGTGAAGGTCCACCAGGGATTGTAAAATTTTCATACATTTTGCATCTCAATGTGTCGAAAAAGTACTTTTTAGTCACTCGACGCGAAGCGCTCACCTAGGAAGGTAAAATAAAGGAGGCTTGCTCACGTGCAGAATTACCGCCCGAGCCGAAGGGGAGAGTGGTAAGCACGTGAGTAAGGCTCCTTTATTTTACTTTCCGTGGTGAGAACATGATTTTTCTCCCCGGCGGAGTAAAGTCGCAATTCCCTCCCGCGTAGCGGGATGGAAGTGAGTACTTTGCCCCCGCCGGGGAGAAATAATATATTTCGTAACAAGTAAAAAAAAAAAGGTTTTTGGCGAGTGATATAATCCCACGAGTCAAAAACCACTGTTTTCACGTGTTACGACCAATATTTTTCATCACGCTGTGTCGGAAAGGTAACTTTTCAGTTACGGTCTGCTTCACGCCTTCGGCTCGTGATATAAACCTCCCACTCGCCAAAATCCATTTTTTTTCACTTGTTACGAAATATACTATTTCATCTCAATGTGTCGGAAAAGCACTTTTCAGTCACTCGACGCGAAGCGCAGAATGACTGAAAAGTTACTTTTCCGACACAGCGTAACTCGACGCGAACCGGTTTTAAACAGCATGGAGCTGGGAAAGTACTTGGATGGGTGACCGCTGAGGAACATCTCGCTCGCCCAGAAATTATGGACGGTAGGCACGGTGTAGAGGCCTAGTGTCTTCATCTAGTTTGTATGAGAGATGAATCTATCGGACACTGCACAATCGGCCATGATACCGCAGCTAATAAGGAGAGGAGAGAAAGGAGGGAAAGGCAGGCTAAAGGAGAGGTTTCAAGTCGAGAATACTTCGATAAAACCAATGAAATGACAAAAATAAAATTAAAAAAAATAATCATAAGTAAACTTGGAGAGAATGATCATGTTCACATCGCATTGAATTTACCTTAGAGCGACTAACAAATTCCCAAACAAATGTTTTTAGAAATCGTATAGTGTATAGTGTATAGTGAAAGCTAACAGAATTTTCAATAAAAGCGCAACCGAAATTCAGTACCATTTTCGATGGATTGTGTTGATATTTTCTAGAGATTATTTCTATTCATTATCCACCTATGTACATAATATCGGTTGTCTTGAAAATCATCAATACATTTTAGCCGAAAATATTCAACTGATGAGATTGTTTTGAGGTTTTTCTGGAAACTGGGAATTGTTAATAATCGCAAAAATTATATATTTTCTTGACTCGTTTTAGCATTTCTCCCCTCAACTAGATTAAACTGGAGCACAAAAATCAATGTTTATGAAAAATAAATCGATGACCGCCGTCCTGATGCATAAATAAAAACGAGCAACATTATGAGTGCACTAAATAATGGCTAACGAAACGAAAAAAATAATAAATAACTCTACTGTAAGTATGTGTTCTGTGGGGGCATGAACTGGTGTCATTGTCATTTGTACCATGATCGTGTGAGTTCTTGGTTTTCAGTTCCAGCATTCGTAGAATTGACTCCAAACTATCAATCTTCGATAGCAATTCCTTCCTCTCATCTTCCGCCACATCCTCCAGCTCCAGGAGTTTCTACAGATGAAAATCAATTTTTTATTTTTCAAATCAATTTATATTCCACTGGATTCGATCTTATTTTACATTGAATAATTCAAGTGAAAAACATGTAGAAAATGTTGGCTCAATAATTTTAAGAGAAAAAGATTCAATAGACAATATAGAAATCTATAGAAATTTTAAGTACAGAAAATCCTGTCGAAATTATTAAACAACAGATAGGATTTTTGACAGAATTCTACTAGAAGTTCTGTAGAAATCCTATCGTATTTTCGTACAGCTCTAATAGTATTTTCTAAAGAATTCGCCAAAATTGTCTATTAAATTTTCTCATACATGTGTCCCACGTAAAAAATCACTAATATC
>JAPYZM010003066.1:0-17498 GCA_030522845.1 Psyttalia concolor
GAATGAAACGTGATATTTAAAAAATTATGTAATGGAATTCATATAGGCAATTCTAGTCATCATTTATACGAATTCCGCGATAGTCTAGTGGTTAGGGCGAAGGATTAGTATGCGTAGGGTTATAGGTTCGATCCACGCTTCCGGCGAATATTTTAAGTTAGCAAAATGGGTTTTTCAGGCATGTCGGCGTTGGGGGTAAGTAATTGGTGAAGAATCATTAAAAAAAATCAATGGCGAAAACATTAATTTTATTTTCTTCATTATTCACTAATAAAAGTACGTAGCTTATCTGCCACGGTGCGGCCAAGCATCCGTTATTTATTTATATATTTTTATTCAATTATTCTGTCATGTCTACGTCCCTAAGTAACGTCAATCAGGATCCTTTTTATACCGCTCGATTAATTAATCAATTAAAATTAAAAGTTGTTGGGTCGAATGACAAGCCCAGGTTTGGCCGAGGTTCGGGGAACGAGGCTTGGCCATAATTCGGCGCCAGGCCTGGCCCTATGTTATCATCCCAGGTTTCCACCAGGCCAGGCGCGGTCTTGGCATGGCAACGGGCCCCGAACCACGGCGGCCCGGCCGCCGAGCTTGGACCAAGCTCGGACCGATCGTTTTTTCCTACCTGGGAAGGTGCGAAGCGCCGAGTGCGTAATCAGTCGGTTTCAGGCAGGAGTGGCATAAATGCAAACTATTGGAAATGTTTATCATTGCTCTGACGGAATGAAAGACCCAAAAAGCTGAAATTTCAAAGCAAAAGTCATATCATTTCCTGCCTAGAAATGTCAATGATTATATGAAAAAAACATTAATTAATTTTATTAATTCATAGAGGAGGCATTTTTATAATCTGTACACGTTGAATCTGTAATCCCTTATTATGTGCATTGATTCTTTCTACTGCGGAATCTAGTTTTTCATATACTTTTTTCCGCGGAAGGTTAAATCACTGATTTCAAATATGTATGTGCCTGTAAAGTGTTACATGGATTGCAAAAAATCGAAGAACAAAGCTACGTGACAGGGTGGTCTGTCATTAATGATACCATCCAGGAGGTCAATGGATAGACTTGGCCAATGATTCGTACAAATCGTTGGCCCGTCATATAGATTTACAATATAAAATAGTGGATGCGACTCGAAAGAGGATGGCTTATTTCCTGCGCAGGCGTAAAGTTACGGGTAAACGTGAATTCAACGAGCCGAGCTTTGTGCGTACTATCGACCGTGTCACAATCCCCTCTCCGTTGTGCACGCTACGAGACGTGCCCCACCCTGATGGGTGGCGGGAACCAGAAGGGGAAATGAGTCTATCAGAGGGAGGAATGCATAGAGAGCAATAGGGGGGGGGGGGGGGGGGGGGGGCGAGAGAGAGAAAGGCAGAATGGTTGACAGGGGTGGCTTCACAACCGAGGGTTTTATACACAAAAACGTATCGCGGGAAGGAGGACTACACTCAGCATGAGTGTACGTCTCATTGTGAGCAACAGAGAGCCACAAACCTGTAACGAAGAGGCGTATATACCCCCGAACGTATTCACGCAGATTCTTCCAACGAATCTCTCTTACTCCTGCTAGTGATAGCGTAGAGACTGTAGTGTTCACATCACTCACCATAAGGACGGAATTATAACTAGAAAGGGATTTCCCTTCTATTTATTCACCGGCCAAAAATTGAGATTTCGACAAGTGAAATTAATTTTTTTCCTAATAAATTACACTAGCGTATTTGACAATTGCAACTTTTTCTGTAAGAATATTTCAAATACAGGATATCTATTTTTTAATATTTAGAAAGTTTAGCACATTTATGAGTATTTCTGTGATTGGTATCGGTTCTCTAATTTGAGGCAGTTATCTTTAATAGAGGGTGATCAGTACGACGAAGGAAAAGGAGTCGGTGTATTTTTCAGTGGAAATTTCAACTCCCGGCAAAGCCCCGTGGAGAATTCTAGTGGAGACACACCCCTCGCGATTGCACTCGCAGTAAAGAATCGAAATGTTGAAATTTTGTTAACACTTCGTATGTGCATGAAAGAGATCACTCATTACCAAGAGTATTTGAGGGACTCAGTAGAGAGACAGTACTCTCAAACACTGAGGTAACTGGAATTCGATTTTTTGTATAGCTGCGAGTGTTTCATCGCATAGTTAACCTCTGGGTGTTTTCTGCCCTTGACTTTGAGTGTAAATTGAAACCAGCTCCATCGCTATTTATTTGCAATTGAATTTAATTGGTGAACTTTATTACATCAACTATGGGTGGATGCACGTCTAAGGATACTGCTTCGAGCGATGAGTATGTGTTGATAATTTCAAATTCATTAATTGCCATATTAAATTAGTTGGTAAATATATGAAGATGATCTTGAAAAAGTTATGCAAAATATAATCATGAAATATGTTTAAGGTAATAGATAAAAGTAATTTGGATGATGTAATCACCAATAATCACTCTACAAGCTGTTCAATAAGTGTTATTATATTTTTATTCAAAAAGGTTGATTGCAGAGACTAATGAAATTTTTAGTAGAATACCGAGAATACATTCTATTGGAATTCTATTTCAAGCTTGGCGGTTGATTTATTCAACTCAATTGTCGCTTTCGTCCGCTACACTGCCATGTATACCGTTGTCAACAAAACAATAATGATTCGATAAATTGTGTAATTTTTGGATCATCAATTTTAGGAAATTATGAATAATGAGCATATTATTATTAAATCGACAGTTATACGTTCATCCAATGATGGTAAAAACAAATTATTCTCTCAAGAGCGGAGAGTGATTGATAATCATTCCCCAAGTGCGAGGCCCTTTTAATTAAGCCAGCTATCCGACGAATACCATCATAACTTGATTATCTTCGAATAAACAGTAAACTAGTAAAAAAATTGGAATAATCAAAGTAATGAGATTGATCTTGATAACAGTATTTCTACGAACTTGTGAAGCTCTATATTTGAGATAAGCGAATGAAAAAATTTTCACAGTTGTTGATAAATTAATTGCCTCCTAGTTAACTAATCAGTTTGTCCAATTGCACTACAAGAAAGTGAATTCCTTGAGCCCTGACGCCCTTGACTCAGGCCACGCCTGGTGTAGGCCCTCTGCTCTCGATCACCGTTCAATCGAATTGTCGTTTTTGATGGTTGATTTAGTTGACTATTTTTTTTATTTCTTTATATAATATAAGAAAAACCACAAAACCTCTCTCATCGAACACATTTGAATGGAAAATGAGTGAAAAAGTGAGATGGACACCGGGTTTGGGAGGTTATGCTCATTATCCTCATCACAGATAAGGCGAAAATCAATTTTTTTTTAGTTTCTAAAATCGTCTTTACAGAGACCTTCAAAATGTTTTGGTCATGCGAACCCAAGCATGACTCACGATAAGTCCCGTCTAATAGTCAAGTATTCTTTGGTTACGTCTGTCGACCCAAACTTATAAAACCAAGGTCAATGCTTTAGAAAAGAAAACCGAATAAACCAATGAATTGAGTAATTAATAAATGAGCGGGAGGAGTACGTTTGCAATGTGATAACTGATAGAAATTGTCGACATTTTTTTCCGGTTAGATGAGTAGTGCGATGATCTGTCTGACGCACCAACTAATTCGTGTTAAGAAAAGATGGCCTTACCTGAGACTATATAATACAATGTAAGTGTCAAAGTGGTTAAGAGTAGTGTAGACCAGAGTTGAATTATAGGTTTAAATAGGTCTCAACCGGGTGAGATGGTATGTTGAACGTGGAATTTCAGTGGGTTCCTTTTCTGCCATTCAACTAATTATAATTCAGCATAGGCATAATACGATCCTTTGCTAAAACGGAAGCTATTAAAATGAGCGGGATTTGAAACACGCACTTCCTCCCGGAAATTGAATCCAGCATGTATATTATGAAATGTCAGCAGGATTTGACAAGATGATATAATTTGCAGTTTGTCTTATTCTCCTCGTAAATGCAAAACCACCATGACTTATTACATCATAACATATTTCTAGCACTTTCCGTAAATGTTGAATTATTGAGACATTACGACAATTTCTAAGCCAAATTTGATATTTATTCCAATAAGCAATAGGTGACAATTTTTAAACTATTATATTTTCTAAAGATTGCCACTGAGAAATCATAGCGTTTTTAAATTAACTGATGTTTGGGATAATTTAGAAATTTCTCATTTGTTGAATATCATTCAACGGGCGGAATGTTCAATTGTTCTCGTTCTCGTTTTCAGTTCACAACAGCAAAAACTTCCACATACAAGAAATTGATAAAATTGAATGTTTAATTATACTGATTGTAAAAAAAGAGCCTATGAAAAATGTATCAATTAAGTTTGCCTTGTCATTGCAGCAAAAAAAATACGATGGTTGACCAAGCAGTGTTGGACAAGCTCGAGAGCGGCTACGCTAAACTCGCTGCCTCTGACAGCAAATCTCTCCTAAAAAAGCATCTTTCCAAGGAGATTTTCGATGCTCTGAAGACAAAGAAAACTTCTTTTGGATCCACGCTTCTTGATTGCATTCAATCTGGGGTTGAGAATCTCGATTCTGGATTTGGTATTTACGCCCCTGACGCCGAGGCATATAACGTTTTTGCTGATATCTTTGATCCAATGATTGAAGAGTATCATGGTGGGTTTAAAAAGACTGATAAGCACCCTCCCAAGGACTTCGGCGATGTTGATACGCTTGGCAATCTCGATCCAACCGTAAGTTATTATCTTTTTGGAAGAGATAATTTTATTTTTGCATTTTAGTTGCAAAATGTATTGTTTGAGCAATACGTTGATAAACAATATTATGGTTGACTCAACTGTAAGTCTTAAAATATTTGGATTTTGGTATACCTCTATTACCTTGTTTTTATTTTATTTTGGAGTTTATTACTTACTGTGCAATAAACAATTTATGCTCATGGGGAAATATTTGTTGAAATATGAGTACCAAATGACCAAAGAGAAACAAAATTTGTTATCAATCCAGAAGGGTTAATCCGTAATAGAATCTAAAGAGAATAAAAACATTTTTGGCATTCTCCCTTCTTTTGTAGGATAAACCTGCCTTCTGTTAGTACGGATCGACTGACGTTTCAGTTTATGATAGATTTTTTAAGTTAATTTATTCTTTTGTCAAATGAAAAGATTATTGACAATTGTAATTTTTTTACGCGACTCGACTCAGAATTGTATTTTCTCTTCTCAATTTAATAACAGTTTTGCAAAATTGGAATATGCAGATGTGGTTGAGGGTTTTATTGTAATGAAATATTGTGTTTTTTTTTTCATAGACTTAAAAAATCAATCAAATTCTTTCGATGTTGTAGATAATGTTCAACCGGTTTTTAAACAAGTTCCATTACAGATACGTAAGATAGTTATGAAAAACTATTGAAATTTTTCAAAATATAATTTGAATAATATTTGCTGAATATTAATATTAATTAATTTGTCGCACACACACACACACACACACACACACACACACACACACACACACACACACACACACACACACACACACATACACACACGCGCGCATCTGTATACATCTTCATAATACATTCAAAATTAATTAAAAAATTCTATGTTCCATGTTCGGGATCATTTCAATAACTACTGGGTAGATCAGGAAAATAAAAAATAAAAAAAAATCCGGAATATAAAAGATAAATATCCAAAAGTCTACCGTCACTTAGTCCAAGGAGTTGAGCAAATTTAACACTACACTTTTTTTTTCATGAATTTATGCTCTGGTTAAAGCAGTATACTGCTTCTGAAGTGATAAATTTATTTTTTTGTTCATTTTCAGTTACGTTTTAATAAACCAAATGTCTAAGGGTCATCCGAAATGTCCCGAAACATGTTAACACCAAAATGTGTTATAATTTATGTTCAGAACAGAAAATAAGAATTACTGTGAAACACAACAAACAAACAACAAAATGGATTCACTCTCGAAAATTTCTCGGATTTCGGAAAATTGACTGTGCAAAGTAGGAGGTTTTTTTTGTCCAAACAAAAAAAATCCAATATTGGCACGTAAATATTTCCAGCTCTGTTCGAATGCACCCATTTTCCGGTTATAGCTATAATTTTTCAGTTTTTTTTAACTAACTAGGTAATTGCCATGTAAAAGAAGGTTGGTCACAATAGTTTCAAATCTCATAGAGTAACTTTCTTAAATAAGTAGATATCTCCCTAGTTCAATTTCCTTTGTAAAAGGATCTCTAATAATGAATAATGTTTATCACATTCATACTCCAAGCTATTTGAAAGACGGATGATTCCTCAAACACAATTCATATATCAGAGAGGAATGGTTACAACAAATATTAATGGAATTTTGAAAAATAATTCATGAGAATTTTAGCTTTTATGTGAGGAGTATGTGGAAAAATCAATGAATGCACCACCGTTTAGTACAATGACTAATCTCTCATTGGTACACTAGTTAGGACGATAATTGATTTAGAATAATACTAATAATGTGTTGTGTATTCATGCTCTGATTAAAGCAAACGATGTAATTGCAGGGGGAGTATATCGTATCTACTCGCGTAAGGTGTGGTCGCTCTCTAAATGGCTATCCGTTCAACCCCTGTTTAACTGAGGCCCAGTACAAAGAAATGGAAGATAAGGTCTCCAGCACTTTGTCGGGTCTGGAGAATGAACTGAAGGGTACATTCTACCCACTTACGGGAATGAGCAAAGAAGTTCAGCAAAAGCTCATTGATGATCACTTCCTATTCAAGGAAGGCGATCGTTTCCTTCAAGCAGCCAATGCCTGTCGCTTCTGGCCAACTGGCCGCGGTATTTTCCACAATGATGCCAAAACTTTCCTTGTTTGGTGCAACGAAGAGGATCATCTTCGTATTATTTCTATGCAAATGGGAGGTGATCTAGGACAGGTCAGTAATCAATGAAACTTAGTTTACATAAATTATTCAAATAATTTTTCCTTTAAGCAAAGATACCAATATAAAAAAAAGATCGGCGGAACTGACAATGGAATTGACGAATTCATATATTATTGAGTGAGATCAAATAAGGGGAAGAATAATTACATTTCGAATGCCAATTAATCTTGATATAAATTTATATATTCGATGTGAACTTTGATTTCATAAATAATGACAATTACACCTTTGTCATACGTAGCAGTGTTAATAGTGTTACGCAAGCAAATAATTTTTCGTAAGTCAGTGTAAATTTTGTCTTTACCGATTTTGCACTGGCCAGAACCATCGGCGAAAAATTATGCTCCGACGAATGCAACTTTATAATCTGAGTTTAAGACTCAATTACACGAACTGAAATATACTGTATCGCTGTGTACTATGCTGCGTAATTCATACATAGCATTTGAGCCCTCAGGCCTGTAGCTCTATAGCAGGATATAATTAATCGATCAGCCCAACATATTCAGACGTGATCCCACCTTTCCCTAGGAGTACAATACGTCACATTTTCTATAAAATTTGGAAAATAGAAAATCACGACTACCGTAAATTTCGCATGACTTCGAACGAGGAGAGCGCAACGAATATCTCGAAAAAGAAAAATCGAATTTGGGTCTTTTTTCGGAGTTATTGAGCCAAATACTTTTTCACAAACAGTTGAATATATTTTAAACTATTTGTTAAATTGTACCTGCACATAAACTTACCTTGGAAATTTGATAGAAGCTACAATCCTACAAAATTTCGATATTTTAATTAAATTTTTTTGAGTTAATATTATCAAACAGTCCAATTTTGTAGGGATTTTGCAACTGGAGTCCATAGATATTAATATGAGGAACATTTTGATAAATTATTTTATTTAAAAATATCAATAAGGTCATGTTATTTTTTAGATATTTAGGAAAAACTATAGTTGGGAAATTACTATATCTCAGAAACTACTTGGGCGATTGGTTTGAAACTGCGCCCAGAACTGCCACCAAGTAATAGAGATTATATGAAAAAATTGGAGATTTATAGCGTCAATTTTAGTTGTTTTTACCGGCAAATGGGTTGAGATTGAGATTTATAGATCAAATTGTGAAAAATTCTGTTGGCACGCTGACATACATAGAGATGTTTTCTAAAAGCAACAAATTTTTATGTTTCCTTATATTCGACATTATTTTTGGGTAAAATTCGAAAGTCATGAAAACGACCAATTACTAGGCCTCCATTCGTTAACAAAACTCACGGCATTGGCACGGTTCAGATGATGAAGGTTTAGATTGATAATAGACTGTGACGTTTAAGATTATACCACCCACTAGGTTAGTACTCAGTGGTATAATTGGGATTTGCTTTTTTATCGTAGGGTTGGTGTGATTACTGGTCACTGATAATCCCTGATTGTTCTCTCTAGTACTCCAATGGAGTGCTGGTCTATACTGCTGGGTTCTGGGGCCGTTAATCACCCCAAGTGTCCAGCTACCTCTGCTATCTCGCAGAGGTTCACTCACGTTGGGGATGGGATATGTTTAACTAATGTGACACTCGCGGGTTATTTAATAGAAGATATTTAATGAATAATTTTCAATGGTTACACGCTGGTGGGTGATAGGATGGTTCAACGCGTGATTAATTAGTCTTGCTCACCGACTTCGGACTTGGATTGGAGTGTGGCTGAAGGCCTGAGCTCGGAGGTCTACCTGTTTCTGCTCTCAGGCGTATTTCTACCGTATTCTCCAAGACTCGTCCAAGCCCTAATTAGCTGATCTAAGCGGTCCCATGGTGTTATCTCACTAACATTGTCTCTTGTTCTCATTGACAGAGACTAACACTTCCAAACAGTCCATTAACATGGACTGGGCTATGCAAAACCGTGAAACTGCTTATTTAGGTATTCAGAGGATACCGTGTGACTGCTGACCAAGGTATCGGATGGCATTGTATGTCTGTTGACCAGGGTACCCAACAATACCGAGAAGCTGCTGATCAATGAATGGATGACAGGAAAGGAGGATCAAATCTCTAACTCACGTCATTCAACATTGTTCAGATTATTAGTCGATTAGTTATTTATAATCGACGTATTGGTCGATTCCAATGCGTCATAACACAATGGGTTGAAATATGCGCTCATATTAATAACGCCATGAAATATGAGTTCAATTCGAAATCCTATAAAATTCTACTCGAATGTCTTAGCGTATCCGTTAAGATTGCCTTTTAAATTTTTGTTATACGGTGGGCAAGAACATTGGTCCAGTTTCTATTGATTGTTGGTTGTATGAATATTTTTTCTATCATCCTCATTTCATTTAGTTGGCTTCATAATTTAATTGTTTATTATGCTAACATCTTATCATGCACGAAACAAAAATTATAGAGAATTCTGTGGAATTCGCTAGACATTATTGGTATTATTCATTTTTCTTTTAACTATTTGTTAATTATGCCGTTTGACGCTGAGGTCACCACGAAGTTAATGTGTTTTTTGAAATTTTAGCGGATTAAATTTAGATGGATCTATTAATTCATATCGTCAATTTTTGCTCACGTTGAGTTGCGACAAAATGAAATAAAAACTTGTTTTTTTTTTCTCAAATGAAGAATATCTGTTTTATTGGATCGTCATTGATTTATTTAACTTTTCCACGGCACCCTCAGTAAGTGAAACATTTTAGATCTGCATAATTTCTCCGAAGCATTTGTTAGACTTTTCATAATTCAAAAAATGCTATAAATGTTCGTTTATTGAAAAAAGAAATTCAAAATATATTCGCTTACTATAAATCAAAGGTTGGATCTTGTGACGTAGTTTCGTCCTCCTGCGGAACGAAACCAACTCGACCCAAAGCCAAAATTGAGCGCCTGCACGTTTTCTGCGCAAAACGTACAAAAACCTCGGAACCAAATCGATCCAAAACATACCACAAAAGAACAACTGCCGACAGCTTAGTATAACACCGCGGGGCGGCTGAACCCCGGAATGCCGTTCCAAAAATAGTTTCCTAAAATATTTGGTTGTTCGGTCAAATAAATAGGCTCTCTTATTTGTCGTTAATTTGAAAATATTTCTTTTCTCATTACCCATGGACCGATACTCAAAATGCCCCTCTGACAATTTAATTGACAACTTTCAACCTCCGACAAACAAAACACAAATTTCGAAAATTATTTCAAACTTAATAATTTCAAATTACTTATAAATCGCTTGGTCGAAATAATAACGCTAGACCAAATTTGGCAACAAATACAAAAATACAAAAATAAATAAATAATTTACTGTCAAATACGAAGTCAAAAATTAAATTATAGTCGACTAGATAGTCAAAATGAAGTCAAACGAAAACAAAACAAGTCAACGGCGATTTATGACCAAAACTAAATTACAGGGATTGACTATTACTCTGACATCGGATCAATCTGCGTTGAAAAACTCCACAGTGCGTAAAACTGGGTTTGCCTTGACAAACACGAAAACTATAAGGCTCATAGCCTATGCAATTAATAGAATACAATTCTGTGGATGACACCAATCTTCCAGTGTTGATACAATACAACAAAATAAGAAAGCGAATGTCCTCCCCAGGACATACCGATATTAACGGTTACGTCAAAGGACAATAACACTGACTCTAACACTCAACAATTCATTATTTCAGTATCGATAAAACGATTTTTTTCAACCTAATTTCCGCGCGAGAGACGACAAAATATTTAATCAGTTCTACCAAATAAATAATCATGACGGGAGTCAGAATTAATTGACCAAAATTACAATAAGTAACAAACCGCCGTGCGGTTAGAGTGCTAGACGGGCCTGCGAGGTACAGACCAATCAGCCTCACAAATACAATTAGTAAAATTTTAGAGATAGTCATCAACTACTCAATTAACCAATTTGTGATCGAGAATTACATGTTACCAGATAACCAATTCGGGTTTAGACATAATCACTCTACCTTGCATGCAATTAACAAGTTTCAGAAGCAAATCAAGCCTTGAATGAGTACAAAAATAGGAGCTCCGTTATTAGACCTGGAAAAAGCATTTCGATTCTGTGTGGCTGAACGGTTTAATTTATATTTTAATCAACAAGAATTGTCCAGAACATCTGATAAACATTATATTCGATATGATCCCAAACAAGTCATTTGCAGTCATCGGCAATAACAAAAATGAATCTAAAAAATTCACAATAAAAGAAGGGCTACAACAGGGGACAATAAACTCTCCTATTTTGTTCTCAATATTTACATCGCATATGATAAATGCTTTTGAATTAAATTCGGGAAACGACATCCACTCGTTAGTTTTCGCTAACGATAGAATCATATACGTATGTCATAATAGAGTTAAAATAGTGGAAAAAAACTGGGAGTGCTTGTAAATAAAGCTAACAAGATGTATGCAATATGGAATCTACGTCTCAAACCCGATAAAAGCGAGATAATCATTATTAGAAGACTACACGCAAAGTTATCTGACGGATAAATAAAAAAAATCATAAATTTCCAAATGAATCAAATAACCCAGACAGCAATGAAGCCATAATAATCCCAATCAAAAAAGAGGTCAAATATCTAGGAGTTCATATAGATCATTTACTTAGATGCTCACACCATGAAGATATTCAATTAAATAATGCTAGGTCTCGTGCTAAATCAATCAGCTATCTATTCCACAACAAATTTATAAATTCCCAGGCAAAAATCATCTGTTATCTAATGTTAATTAGACCGTTATTAACGCATAGGACGCGAATTCTATTGAGCATGGGTACTACACACATGAAATTACTCAGGGCTTTCGAAAGACAATGCTTGCGTACTTGTTTAAAATTATACATATCCGACTATAAACCTAGCATAAGCAATAGGTATCTGTATAAATAGCGGACATCCAAAGGATCGACTCACATATCATTGACTTAACACAAAATTATTTAAATAATATTGCCAAAAGCAAGAACAGAGCCATTAAAAATCTAATCTTACCCAGATGAAGAAATCGTGCTAGCAAATGGTAACGGTTATATAAAACCGGAGCATTTTATATACTGTAATAGAGAAGGTCTTATTCAGGATGAAAATGACACCCCTATTTTATTTCATTATAAAAGACAAAAAAAAAGAAACTTTCCCTGAACAATAATTTAAACGTAATGGGTTACTCACAAATCCTCCCTGAAAAAGACGTATTGAATTTTAAAAGATTGAATAATACTTATTGGTGGTTGGACGAAAATGACCGCACTATTACTGAATTAAAAGAGAGAAAGTTATTATTAAAAAACTCAAGGGGGAATAGAAAACCCCCATAAGCTCCGAAATGATAACTAACATCAAAGTATTAAAAACTAAAACAAATCTCTTCTTCTTTTGTTTGTACTCACCTAGGAACGAAACTACTAAGAAATAATCTCACTCAAATGAGCCGTTTTCGGTGAATCCACACCGCCCCCCCCCCCCTTTTTTTCCTAGATAGATAAAGTGTTTTTTTTATTTGTTTATATAAGTAAATAAAACAAACTTTTTCCCACTTAAGCACCTCCTTCCCTCCATATTGAAGATTGTAAATAATATCTGCGATTATAAATATTGTACAGTAAATTGAAGCGCTATTACATTGAGAATCGAGAGCTTTTTGCAAAAGCCATTATTCTCATCACCTGAAGTTTAAATTCAGATATTAAATTCTACATTTTTTCAAGAGATTGTTTTTATATGTAATCATGTAAATACACAAATCATGTACTATAGGAAATAAACCAATTTTCAATCAAAAAAAAAGTGCTAGACTGGCATGCCGATGACCCGGGTTCGCTTCCCGTCACCGTCAGTCTAAATTTGTAATTATTTATAGTACTGATCTCACGATTGAATGCCGAGCGATAATCTCGTAAAAGGGACGACTATACCTGACCAAAGCTTTCCCCTCAGGCGGGGATTTTTCCTTGGTCCTTGGCGAATGCCGTACAGCGGGGTCTGGTGGTGGGAAGGGCCCGAAAGGGTATATGTGAAGGCAGGAAATTACAATTACAATAAGGAAACATTCGGAAACAAATAAGAATCACCAATAAATCCGAGATAATTATTATAATTTAAAAAAACAATTAATTATATGTTTGGACCCGATAATTATTCTGCCGAGCATCAAGCATGTCAGACGCTATGAAATTTGTCACATACTAAAATGGCGTCAAATGCCACAGACAAAGTGTCCGTTCAACTAAAAACATAATTCATTATCACTTGGTTGATTTTCGTTACAATAAAATTACAAACAAATACCGCAAACCACCGCTCACCAGACTTCCGAAGTAGTCACGATTTATGCCCTCAGCTATAGATTACAACCTGAATGAAAACGGTTGTAAGCCGACAGAATACAAGTCCCAGATCAAAGAATTAGTTCCGACGTAAAGTAGTTCGAATCACACAACTAATAACGAGCGGTCCTGACAATACGCAGACGAGAAGTCCCCGACACCGGCACAATTCGCACGATATCGATTACCAATTCAGCAACATCTCTGGTGCATGGATAGGCCTTGATGAAGTCCCACGACGATTCGACAGACTTATTTCCATGAAAAACCTACCGAGTGGCGGTGCGGCTCGATATAAATAAAAAATAATTAGTAAAATGGTCCCAAAAATTAATAGACGCTCGCTTCGCAATGGAGTGGTTGTTCGTCTGGATATGACAAAACCGCTGTACGGTCGAACAAACTAGGTAACGCAAAATAACACGTTACAATTTATGCGTACGCGGTGCACCAGAAACCAACGTCCAAATTTTACCCTGAACTTGGAAAGAATGTTATAAATCGAACAGTCCTGAGAAACTTTCCAGAGAACATTCTTTATGTTAATTGAAGTCAATATCAAGCCGATCAATCCCTTTCGATAGGCATTAAGAAGATAAAAAAATAACTTGTTTCTTTTTCCTACGAACAAAAAAAAGTTGCATTCAGATTATTATAAAAAAAAACCTAAATAATTGTATTGAAAATATATCAGAAGGCTCCTCCAAGTCCCTCAAAAATCTCTGGCCCCCTCAGAGCTTTGCTTAGGGGTAATAAGGGTATAAAAACCGTATTTTCGAATATCTACGTTATCCTTGAGCTACATTACCCGGCCAGCCTTAAGATGTTTTAAATGCACAAATTACGTTGAATTGTATGGCTAGGACATCTGTAACCACAGGATTACGCCGAATTTGTGTATGAGTCCATGTGTTCCTGAATTTTAGAAATTTTGGAATGACAATTATTTATTTGTTCCCCTCATATAAACATTGGGAAAGCCGAAGGATAGGCTAGAGATCCCACGTCCTATGTACACTATGCCTTGCCAAGATCTTTGCGAGTCATCGCGTTTTTTTTTTATTGGGAATTTTTCAATACATAAAAAGTCAACCAAGAAGTTCGAGCTGAAAAAATTCATTGACGTTTCGAACCCCCCAACCCTAAAAATTGTTTAAATTTATTAACAAACTAGCTCACAGGAGAGAATAGCCGCAAGTCGATATGAGATCTTTTTTTTCAACACATAGACTCTATATGAGAGACCAATAATTACTGAGATATTGAGAGGATTCCATCCTTAGAAATAAATTGAATTTTGTTTCAGACGCATTCTATCGTGACAATCAAAAATAAGTATGAATTATACTTTCAACAATAGTATTGTTTACAATGAATTATCAATATACTGTCAATTCCCTAAGTTCTTTTTCTATTATATCTTCCCGTAAAATCTAAATTTGTCCTCGAAGAATAATTGCTAAAATCCTTAGTAGTATATTCAGAATTTTTGAATTATAATTAAGTGTTCTTCTAAAAAAGGTAGAATATTGACAGTTTAATAAAAATAAGAGCTTGATTCAAAAGAAAAAAACTTATGATTTGATGACTATTTTGTAGTTGGATAACGAATAATTTTATTCACACAAGGTGTTGCACTGAACACCTTTTGAGCAGGACGAAAATCTGAGCGTTAAATGTTTCTCTAGATCTAAGGAGTTAGTATTAGACAATAGTATACTTCGATACGATTGCGGGAACGTGCTTTTGGGCTCGCGGGAGGTTTATAGCACGAGCCGAAGGCGAGTGATATAATCCCACAAGTCTAATAATCCTATTCCCGCGATCTTCGAGACCGCTTTTTTCTACTATTTTTTATTTATTTATTTTTTTGACTTACCCATCAGAGTCGATGCGACGATAAATGAAAAAAAAAAGTATTTTTTAGATGTAAATATCGGAAATACAAAAGTGAAGAGAATCACTACTTAATGCTCTCCTTTTTTCGCAGGTCTATCGTCGCCTAGTAACTGCTGTGAACGACATTGAGAAACGTCTACCTTTCTCCCATGATGATCGCCTCGGTTTTCTCACATTCTGCCCCACCAACTTGGGTACAACGGTTCGTGCTTCGGTACATATCAAAGTTCCTAAATTGGCAGCTAATAAAGCCAAACTTGAGGAAGTCGCTGGTAAATTCAATCTTCAGGTCCGTGGTACTCGTGGTGAACATACTGAGGCCGAGGGTGGTATCTATGACATTTCGAACAAACGTCGCCTCGGTCTTACCGAATACCAGGCAGTCAAGGAAATGCACGATGGCATCGCTGAGCTCATTAAGATCGAGAAAGAACTCTAAATTCATTAATTACTCGCAGAACTTAAATAAAATCATCTCCCGTCCCTCATTTTTCATATGCCCATTTTGTATGACAGGCAATGAGATATGATGGAACAGGAAAGATGAGATTTCCACTGTCACTAGCCACATAATTCATGAAAAAAATATGGTCCCAATTTCTTCAGAGTTGAAAAATCAAAAGATTGAATCAAATACTTAGGATCTCCTGTAGTAAAGTGGGACTGTGTAATAAATAAAAAAAAAAAGAGAAAACATTCTACATCGTCCGGTGGAAATACCAACTTGTTTCATTAAATTAATTTTCATCACACTGTGTCGGAAAAGTAACTTTTCGACGCGAAGCGTCGAGTGACTGAAAAGTACTTTTTCGACATATTGAGATGAAAAATTATGTTCGTAACTCGTGAAAAAAGTGGTTTTTAACTCGCGGGATTATATCACTCGCCTTCAACTCGTGACATAAACCTACCACTTGTCAAAAACCATTTTTTTTTTACTTGTTACGAAATATACTATTGATTTTACGTTGGTGAGATTCTATATTCTTCTCTTCTTTTCAAACGAACTCTTTTCTGTCTGGCGCATTATTCAAATTGTCCGTTTATGTTTTTCCCTCTTGAGTGAGATCACTGAAGGGTCTTCGAGGGTTCCGACTTCACCTCGAAGACCGACCAGCAAGCTAAGCGTTTGTCCGTTTATTATTATTATTATTTGCTTCCCGATTTGTAGAAAGGATGTTATTTTTCGGGTAAATGTTCATTTAGAGTTTTTCACTATTCTTGGACATAATCATTAAGCAATTACTGTTGTGTGATTTTGGATTTGCTCTAAGTCCGTTATAATTTCCTTATACTGATTAAGAATCGAGTTTATTGTGGGAGAATGGGTTTTCGTCGTTTTTCTCTCACCCGCAGCCAAAATATGAAAAACGCAATTGTGATACATGATTTATTGCAAAATGTTATGATCGCTTTGTGAACCAGAAAAGGGTGGGTCGAGATTTTGAGATATTTTGCTTTTATCCCAACATTACTCGTATTTCCCTCTCTCCTTTCTTGGCAGAGCACTCATGTTTGTTTTCTGTTGCCGGTAAAACTTGACATTATCTGGAATTGATGGCACACGCAAGCAAATGAAGGAAACACGTTCTTAAACACATTGTTTAAAGAAAAACTGATGTATCAAATGCAAATTTAGAAACAGGAAAAAACACAAATAAAAGACATTACACCATAGGCGTTGTTCTTTATTTATCCACTTGACTATAATTTTTTTCTCTGGTGAATAGATACTCTGCGGCAGTTGATTCAACATTCTCGAGTCTCGTCACTTAATTATGTAAAAAGTGTGCCTCAAACATATTATGTCAATATTTTGAAACATTATTATTTACTATCCATATATAGCCGATTAGGCTTTTTACATTTGCGGTATGATGGGCCGTCTTCCTCTCCAAGCATGTAGCATTGTACCCCAGGGGGCCTATTCTCGACGCATGGGAAACGTCTTCCGTGAATGGAACGTAATCCGTGAACGAACAAAAGATTCGTTGATTACTTTCGTTTGGGAATTTTAAATTCGTGAGGGAAAATCTTTCATTCGGCAATTTTATTCTCCCACATGAATCTTATTCTCATACGAAGTATCCTAAAGATTGAAGCCTCCTAACCTATGTTGCACAAAAAAAATTGAATTTCTATTATAACTATTATAAACTTTTCTAATTAAAAAAATGGATAATCTCTGCCTGTCTCCGAAAGATACATGGCGTCGATTTCATTATCTAAATAAATTCGATTCCAAGAATTCCATTCGTAGATGAGAATCGCAACACTAACGAAATGAGTAATCCGTTAACGAAT
>JAPYZM010003067.1:0-20437 GCA_030522845.1 Psyttalia concolor
CACTTTTGTATCGATCGTCTCCAGAGAACAATCCCCAAATCTGCTCATTTTCTATTAAACTTTTTCAATAACCATAATAAAATCCAATCTGTCAGATACGATTGAGGGTTACTTCATCATTAGTTTTTTTTATATAGGCAACATGAAAAGTTTCCAGTGAAATTTCCCAGAATTTACGCTGAAATACCGTGTTGGCTATACAAAATAACGTCGAATGGTGCAATCCTATTGGCCAAGATTTGGATTAACGGAAAAAAATGATAGAAAAGACAAGAAAAAGATTATAATTTCGAAGCATTCTGCTGATATCATGGGTAAAATCAAATATTATAAAATTTATAATACATAAATTTTACTTCCTTAATTTGAAAAATAATAATCACAGAACACTGCTCATGTTTGAGATGATTTCTTCTAAATTATATCTAATAATCTGAAATAAAGTGCGACATACAAATGGTCAGGGGAAGTCAGCAAATAACAACATAATTATATTATGTTGAATGATACTCAAAAACGCATTTCAAATTTCTTTGTAAATACTTTGCTCAATGTGAAGGCCATTATGAGACATAACTGGCGGAGAAATAGACTTATGGTATTGATTTATTGCAATGTATCGATGAAGACATATCGGTTGAATGTTGAAAACTTTTTAATTTTCATTTTTAATTTCAAATCATTTCAAGTGACTTCACTGATTCCATATGTTTTCACAATTGATTTAATTCTAAAGTGACCCACTAATTTCACCTATGAATAGACCCTCGAACAATACATGAAAATAATCAGGAATCAACTTTTCCTTGGAAATTAAATTGGCTCACGAATGAAAATCGCTCTGCGATAAAGTGTTTCAACTGAATTTGTACAAGCAGGAGTACTGAGAAACAGGTAATAGAGACAGTACAGTAGCTGGTGAGTTGCTATAGGAACAACGCGGTAGACGTGAAATCGGATTACTCGCTCTGTGGTTTATTCTCGAGGCTTTACCCTCCTCTACCCGCTCATCACCCACCTTTATCATCCCTTTGGACTTACAGTTTGCGCATAAGATATTTTCGATGAAAGAGAATTCCCCGTCGAACTTTGTAGTTTCTTTTTCCATGTTTACATTTATTCCTGACTAGCCCAACGCAAGATTGATTTTCGTCCTTTCGTCTGATACAAAAGATCATCTCTCAATATGAAAAACATTCCATCAATGTAATATCGCCGTTGATTTATCTCTCTCGCTCGCGCATCCGGCGAGTGAATGTCATACGAAGCGTCAGTGGAAGTTGCATATTTTTTTCGTTTGTGGGCTGCATTGCGGGATTAAAGATGCCGTTGGCATGATTTTTTTTTTCAGAGAGAGAGAGAAAAAGAGAGAAATAGAAAGCAGACGCAGGACAAACCCCGGCGCTCTCCTCTCTTCGTATAATTCGTATAAAAACCGGGCTATCTCACCGTGAAGAAAAGAAATGAGAGTTGAAAAATAAAAGCCAAGATATGATTTTTTCCCTCTTATTTCTATGGGTTATGCCATTCTTCTCTAGAGAATTCAATCCTTTCAAGAACTCTAGAATTCTTTTTAATTTACATTGACACTGGAAGGCCAAGTTTTAAAGCAAATACAAGTAGTGATATTATTATTTTATGTGGACTGAGGAGTACATTTAACATTTAGATGTGACGTCTCTCGTGTGTAAATGTTGGAAGAATACACAGAGAAAATCTATACGGGAAGTGTGGTTTTGAACCGGTGATTTACGTTTCCAACAGCTTCATTTTTCAGAATTTCTACGGTTCTTTACGATGGCTCGAGAGTTTTCATTTGTCAGTTTGTTAATTAGAGTATTTCAGATGGTCTGCACCTAATTTTTGTCGATCGAAACAAATTCTTCGAAAAATAGTGAATCGCTAGTTTACTCAAAAAGATGTCATTTACTCACAGATTTCTCTGTGTAAGTCGATGAAAGGCAGTGGGAGTGAGGTTATCAATTTTACTCATCAGAGGCCACTTTGACCTTCCATAAGTCTGTCTATGCTGTACTCGCTAGAGCCATCACCTAGTCTCCAGTTCATCCGTATACGGGGCTATCAAGCCCTTCATAATTACTTCACCCATAGCGAAATGGCAAACTGTTTTCATCCCTCACTCTCTGTCCTGTTATTCACAACACTTTCCTCTCATCATCGGTTGCAATCTCTCCCCCTTTTAAACAACATTCAGAAATTCGGATATTCATCACAGACTGGGGACTCTCATTCCGTGCAATCCGCAAGTTTCATATGCAACTGGGAAATATGACTCCGTCAACTAGCAACCAGCGAATGGATGAATCTATTTACTTGAGAAACTGGGATACAGCTATGATGCATTCTAACTCATTTACAAAGTTCTGAGTGATATAGATCTCTGTGCTAACTGCGGAAGACAAGAAAATCGATGATGTTACAATCGAACTTTCTGGGTAGCCATCTTCATATTGTTTGTGAAACAATGAAGGTAAAAGGCTTATACGAGTATAGATTGTGGACTGAGGGAGTAAAACTGGGTATTACAGCCTGCCTTGGAATTGCTATCCCAGGCGAAGCCGAAGGTGATAACACGGGGGTCGGAATGATCAGTTTGTCTTCCTAGACGCACTCTGTATTCTCTATTTTTTTTCTGTAAGTGAAGGGTTTTTAGGTCCGGTACGGCGAGTCGGATTTTAGAGCGCGCGAGCGTCACGAGAAAACAGAACGCTTTGAGGAGAGTCGCGAGGGTAGGAGAGCGTCGCGGAGTGGGGGAACTCGAGTGCGGCTGAACTTACACGCCCCCCCCCCCCTCCTACTCTGATCACTGGAGTACTGTCGCGTATTGATAGATTGAAACAACAATTATTCTTCCACAGTTATAGCCTAGAAGAGTTTCACTACTGCCGCGCGTGGGTACTACGCACCCAGAATTTTTTTATTATTGTTTGTTATTGTCATTCCTACCATCATTACGGTTTTGTAGGCGCCTGATTCGTTAGGCCTGCCTTCTCCTATTTGTTCTCCTTTCTGTATTATTTTTGCGGTTCCACGGTCATCGTACTCCGCTTCACGTCAAGTGATTGAGAAGTACGTTTTCGACACATTGAGATGAAAAATTATGTTCGCAACTCGTGAAAGACGTGGTTTTTGACTCGTGGGATTATATCACTCGCCTTCAGGTCGTGATACACACCTTCCACTCACCAAAACCCATTTTTTTTCACATGTTACGAAATATCCTAATTCCAATTTTTTTTCATTCAAAATTATTTTCGAGCACATTCTTATGCATCATCATCATTATATTCCCACAAGAAATACTAAAGGCGTCGCACACCATTACCAATTTTTTTGAAAAGAGCGTCGTTACTTGTATCGAGAAAAATTCTTGGCTCAAAAATTGACAAGAACATAATGTTATCCCGAGAGAAATAAAACTCTCCTGATAAAAGTTTGTACTAATTCCAAAGACTACGGTTATTTATAACAGCACGGTAAATTCTCAAATTAAATCTAGTTCAATCAATGCATGGAAAAATGATGCAGTTTCAAATCCAAGATATTCTCATGCCAAAAATCACTGGACTTGGTTCGAGAAGTTGTTTTCTTCTTGTGCTCCAATTTCTCCTCATTTTTTGGACAAGTATAAATTTCCTTGATGAGAGAGTTCTGCTGCCAGACTGAGATATTCTCTGCTCGACAACTTTTGAGTCATTAATTGCTTCATAAAAGTCAAGATCTACTCTTTAAAAAACGCTTTTTCTCTCAGTGTATCCGGAGAAGTTCGATTTTTCTCTGTAAATGAAGGTAGAAAAATGAGTTACGTCATTTCGAGGATTGAAGAAAGAAAAAAAATTCCGAGGTATTGAAAGCTATGGAGGAAAAATTATGTAAGTTCCGGTATTCGTGGAATAAAAATGATTTTCCGATACATATCGTGGATTTTTTTTACTATTACCAATTATGGTTCTTTTTTTTTGTAGTAAAACTTTCATCTCCTCTCTTCCTGGAAATGTTTGAATTGACTTGATTCTTCCCTTGGAAATTCCAATTTTCTAGTGCGAGTTGTGAGCGTCTGCGCTCGGAGAAATTGGCTTGAACTGTCTCGAGTAACAGTCCAAAATGTCTTAAACAACGTTTGTTTCCTTAACGCGAGATAATATTTTCTTTTCAATTTTCTAGTCGAGTTTTTCGCGCACAAGTGAATACGCAGTTAATAATATTTTTGTTGTCGCAATGTGTCAAGGAAAATACAAAACAGGGAGAAATTCGATGTAGATCATTTCTCTCACTTCTCATTTTATTTTGAAAAGATGAAATGGATGTAACTTATTGCCACCGTATCACTGTACTCAGCCAACATAACGACCTGCGAGTGGCACTCTCTCTCTCGCTTTATATACCCACAAGTAACTCAGTATGTTTTCCGTAGATGCATGTTTATTGCTGCATTAGTTGGATGGCAGAGAGGGAGGATAAGCCGTCCGCCAGGATTTTCCTGGTTTACAGGAGGATTTCTGTGAAAACAGTGGAATATCCAGTCACATATACGACAGGAAACATTGAGAATTGTGAGAACAGCTTTTCGTCTATATGTAGTTGACCCTTTTAATCGACATTGAATGTATCTCGTAGTCGGTTGGCTTTTCTCTCTTCAAATGTCTTAAGCCTCTCTGATGAGACAGTACCACTGGGGGTTAAATTAGACTGAAGGTCTCAGTGGGACAGATTAATCGGCAAAAATGAAGTGGGAGGGGGGGAGAAAAAAAAGATGAAAATGAGGGAGTGAAAAAAAAATGCGATGGGGCTGAATATTCCGCGGGGAGGTGGGCATCACTGGGGTATATTAATCCGTAATGGCAAAACGATTAGTCAGGGTTGGGAGGCTATGGTGTATGCGGAGGGCCACCGTCAGTGGCGCTGACAGTCGCACGCGGGACCTGCTAGTGATTAATAATCATCGCTGTTTGCCACACCGGTATCAGTCGTCTTCCGGTTTCCGATTGCCCTACCCCATTCAAGCTCTTTTTATCTGGCCTTAATTCTTCATTCTTTCTCGAGTCGCAATTAAATCAGAACTACCATCAATTATTTATGCACGAAGTGACATTTACAGGTTAATTAAGCTGACCGGTTAGGACACGTGTCGACGTGCTCATCATTTTTGTAGGAACAAATTTGTTCTCCTTTTCTTACCCTAGCCAGTGAGAATGAAACAATCATATTAATTGAAAGCCATGATGGAAAATAGTGAAACTCCTCCTCCTTCTCCTTTGGAGTAATTATTGGGTGATAACATTAAATAAGAGATCATTTGTCCTGATGAAGAGCTCTTTGAGAGTTTAAATGCTTCCACTTCATTTTATCTTCGTTTTAAATTGCTGCCGTTGTGCAACCGTCACCCAGGTAGGAAAAGTCAACACTGGTGATTGGAATACGGCTGAAACAAGGTTTGACATCAAGGCCGGATAACTCAACCTTGAATCAAGCTTCTTCCCATTGTTGAATCGTATATTGATTCATGCATGGGGCGTCAATATATAATCAAGCCTTGGTTTAAAGTTGGAACAGCATTGGTGCTCAAGCCTGGAATATCGAAGCCCAGGTAGGAATGAACGATCAAAACGAGGTTCGATCAGGCTTGATGCAGGATTGACAAAGACTGGTCGAGCCTCGATCCAAGCTTGCGTGTAATGATTGAATAAGGGTTGTAATCCGAATCTCATCTCAGAATGTGTGCAAATCCTGATTCCTGCTAGATGACCAATTAAGATAGAACAAGATTTAGTTCCATTGTCAAATCAATGACTGAATCACATATGAGGAACAATGTTGGATCGAGCTCGTTCTATCATGTTTCAAATTTAATTTATTAAACGAGATGAAAAAGATACCAATGAATTTTTTCCAAAAATATCTCATAAATGTTAAGATTAAATTTGCATTTCCTAATCAATACATGATTTATCAAGCTGAAATCATTTAACAAATTTTCTTCCTCAAGTTAGGGAAACCGACAATTATACATAGAAACGTGGAATTACGAAGAATCCATTGTCTCTCTATTTGCGATTGAAGTTGAATCTAAATAGTTCAAAATTCTTACAACAAATTTCTGTTTCAATTCCTTTTTTTTATTCAATAAATGAGTAAATCTTTATTTTGTTCGTCCAGGATTTGACTTACAACTCTGCTCCAATCATTAAACCCAAGGCTGGATCGAGGCTTGATCCTCAAGGCTCGACCAACGGTTGGGTCTTTAGCCTTGCAAACATAGTTATTTTTCAATGTTCGTTTAAGCGTGATTCAATCTTGGATGTTGAGGCTCAACCAGTCTTTGTCAATCCTGGATCAAGCCTGATCAAGCCTTGTTTCGATTGTTCATTCCTACCTGGGCATTGGCTGGGGGAAGAGAAGGAGGAATGAAAAATCACTTTTGTTTGGGTCATTCGGATAATTTTTTTTGACGATTTATTGCACTGTGGCAAAAATAATGAATCTCTGCTCTTTAAATCTCACTTCATAACTAAAATATGAAAATTCATCCCCCGGGGAATTTAGTTGGATTCACGAGATGGAAAATACTCAGGTGAGAGGTTGAATTTGCCCGGTATTTTGGTGGCCGTCGTTGATCGTCGGATGGGTCGAAGGGTTCCCCCTCCCCCCCGTCCTGCCACCGCACACGTGAAAATTCAACGTCGAGCCATTTAGGGGTGAAGTGGGACGGGAGGAGGGAAGATGGGTTACGAAGGGATGAATTATTTGGTGTCTCCTGCACTCTGCACCCCGACACTAGCCCCAGCACTGTCTGCCTCGCCTCTACGACCCTCTGTCGTTGACAATGTCATCCATAATGTTCGTCCAGCTCGTGTCACACACCGCTTCCGCGGACACTTTTATCCTCGTATCTATCCTCGGAAGAGGAAAAATAATGTCGTCCAACAAACGAGATGATTCCGTTATTATTTATAAACTTTCAACGCTCGCCCTTCAATAACACTCGTCTCGTATATCACTGGGTTGAAGATTCGTTGGAGTCTTTTGGAACGTTCGATTGTAGAAAAATAATGGCAATTCCATGAACTGTTGACTATTAATTTGTCGGACAGTTCCACTCGCCCAGGTAGGGTTTTAGTATTGGTCGAGTCTTTGTCCAAGTATGGTATTCCAATCGCCAGTACTGGCCAGCGATTGGCAAATTGAGTGGCCGATCATTGGTCCGACATTTGTACATCAATAATTGACCAAGCATTGGGATTATATCAGGCCCTATGAAGGTGCTAGTCTTGGCCCACAATTGGACCCAGCCTGTTGTGGCAAGTACCAATATCGTTTAATTAAAAACAAAAACAAAATAACTGACCGCTTCACGGATGATTTCCACTATTAAATATGCCTTACCTACGCAACTTTTCTGGCCATCGTTGGGATCACAATACTGTGTATGCCAGATCTCAACCAAGCAATGGTGTAATGCGTGAGGATTGGCAAACCCGACATGGGCAGTGCAACTTCACGACGTAAATAATACAAAGCAAAGTGAAATTACAATTAAATTATAACTGTGTAAAATTTACCTACAGATATAGCTAAAGATACAAAATTACTCCATCTAATCTCAGGTACTTCATAAAATTATTCCGAAAATTTCAAGAACTTTGACCACCTGATTTTTGTCATATGCCACGTCCAATTTTGAAATTTTTTACTTTTTGGAATTTTTTGGAACGTTCGATTGTAGAAAAATAATGGCAATTCCGTAAACTGTTGCCTATTAATTTGCCGGATAATCCTATTCAATGTAACTTCACGAAATCAATAATCAATACTCGACCAAAATTTAACTAAAGATATAGCTAAAGATACCGGAAATTGTTCCATCTGTTCTAAGGCACTTGAAAAAATTAATCCAAAAATTTTAAGAACTTTGCCCCGTCATTTTTGTCATATGCAACGTCCAAATTCGAACAAGACAAAATTTCAGTGTTTCACCCGGTAGATTGTCCAAATTTGGTCTCTAGCCAATTGCTGAATTCCCCCAATCATAAGCCACTGCAATAGCACTTACATTCCTACTGTACATTCAATTTTTAAAAATACGGTTTCCAATTTTTTTTTCCCCCAGTACAACTGGCACTTCCACTCACAAAAGTCTAAAGATTACTCAACGTCGAGTGTATTTATTTATATCTAATTTGTTCATCAGAGCTCGACATTATTTGTTACAAAATTTTTGAACCTATCATTCAACCCCAGGTTCACCGAATTTCTTCCATCCACTTTTTAGCGGAAAAAGAATATTCCTGAATCAAGAGACTTTGTAAAAAAAAAATGATATTTTTTTTTTAGAATGTCATATAACCAGCGGGTCCTCATCCATCGAGTGTGGGAGCAAATTCCCAGGGTAGTTGGGTCGGCCTCGCACGAATTAATTGGCTCGTAAATTAGCCCTCCCCCTCCCGCCCTCCCCCCACCGGTATCCACAAATGGTGGTTACCCCTGCATAGAAATCACGGTCGGCCAAGTATGCCTGGGCTACGTAACATAAGAATACGTCTTTGATGTACGAGGTATTCCAGTTGCGTCATAATCCCCCCCTCCCCCCTCCCCTCCAGTTGGCATTACCACTATCTGTTCCCGGTAGTTTTAGAGTGGCGTAAGTCCCTGTCCACAGCCCTATCCTAAATGCATTATTGCTGACTAGACGAAATTATAAATTTCCGTGGAATTTCTATTCTCTTGAACAGGCGCGAACTCGATAATTATCCGAGTTACGGGTTCAACGATATTTATAGCGTATTCGCCCGGGGTTAGCTTTTGTATTATACATTGGTATTGGTGAGACAGAAAGAGATGTAACGAGTTCGTTAGAGTTCAGTGTATTCCAACAGTAGGTAGGGCTATAATGCGGTAGAGAGTAACGTTTCGTCTACTGTGCTTTATCTAGTTTCACCGAGTACCTTTTACAACGAAATCTACCCCTAGAATAGTCTCTCAGGCATCTCTTGGGGTCTCTCTGCACCTGTTGCGGTCCCAGAGAGTATCCAACAATTTTCCCGGTCTGCCTCTTTCAGTAACTATGTGAGAAAACTCACTTATTTTTTCGCTTTTTTTTCTCTGTTGATGTCCTGCAATGCAACTTTCATGACTCTTGAACTTTCCAAGGGGACTTATTAAGCCAATATTTGAGCGCTGGCTTTCCTCAAAGTCCTGGGGATTTGTCAATTCGGCCGGGGGTTGACGGGCTTTGTTGAATAGGCCAGCGAGAAGAATAGAATTGATATTGTGCGAAATATGGTCGGAATCTATTTATGCATTTTTTTTCATTGCGTGGGGAAGCAATATCATTTTGTTCATCAAATATTTTTTGGACAACTGGATGACAGACACTCATACGCGAAATGTAGCTTTCGATTGTTGTCCGACAAAATATTTAGTGGGAAACATTTTATTTTCTTCGTAGTGTATATAGTCATTGGGTCCAGATGAAAGCTCACAAACAGACGGAACTTTCGAGACTCTCAGGACTTTGGAGTCTCTGGCTTTCAGACCCTTAAGACCTAAAGTTAAAACCTTCAGAATCTTGAAATAAGGTATTGTCATTGTCAATGTAACATGCCAGGAAAATGAAGAATTTTTTCGCCACTAGAAAAAAATAATCATTGAATTTTCTATGACATTTCAAATTTGTAAGCTCATTCCTGAAATTCAATATCATCTCAATCTGAATTTTCAGTGAATTGAAATTTCAATGAAATTGTGACCTGAATTTGCAGGATATCCTAAAATTTCAATTATTATTGGAAAAATACATATATGAAAATTTAAAAACAAATGGAATTTTAAAATCTTTCTACACTCAATTGTTTTACAATATTAAATAGAAAGACTAATCAAATCTTTCCCATGACTAGAATTAAAAACAATTTTTCATTATGCTGTGTCGGACAAGTAACTTTTCACTCTCCGCTTCGCGTCGAGTGACTAAAAACTGCTTTTTCGACACATTGAGATGAAATAGTATATTTCGTAACAAGTGAAAAAAAATGGTTTTTGGCGAGGGGGAGGTTTGTATCACGAGCCGAAGGCGAGTGATATAATCCCACGAGTCAAAAACCACTTTTTTCACGTGTTGCGAACAATATTTTATATTAAGAAGAAGTAAAATTCACTTTTTATCACGCTGTGTCGGAAAAGTAATCCACGATGCGCTCTCCGCTTCGCGTTGAGTGACTGAATTAGTATATTTCGTAGCAAGTGAAAAAAAATGGTTTTCGGCTCGTGATATAAACCTCCCACTTGCCAAAAACCATTTTTTTTCACTTGTTACGAAATATACTATTTTATGGCGGACTTAGCCCGCGGCAGTTGCACTTATTGTGGGATTTATTGTACTTTCCTGATCCAAGACATTCTCAATTTGTCCAGCAGTAATGGAAAGTACTACTGTTACCCACCGGGTAATGACAGAATTTACATCATAGGTAGGGCATAGGTAGTGCCCAGGCAATGTATAGCCTTTTACGAACCCGTTTTGTCCTCGGTTAACTGGTTTTGTTGGCCGGTCAAAACGAGAATGATAGAGGCTCAACAGTGCCAGTGGTAAAATGTTATCAGGCTTCCGCGCAATAACGCTCGCACTGTGTGCGACCGCGGAAGCTTCACGATGCGCTAAACGGCTTATCAGTTTGTCCGATGACTGTATACAATCCTCCCCCGGCCCCTGGCCTCCGGAGGGGGGGGGGGTATAGGCATTTATCCTTTCTCCTAGGCGATAGGTATATAATGGCCATCAACAATGAACCACTGCGGCATTCCACTTCGATTGGTACTTATCTCGTTTCATCCGTTTTTAATTCCCTCCCCCTCCTATTTTCTTCAATCTGCACTTCTGCATTTTGACAGTTTTTGCTGACAATTTTTTCCCCGCATTAAAATCGCGGAATTAATAATTCTTTTTTTTTTTCTTTCGCTGAGTATTTACACTGACGATAGTCGGGAGATTGAGAAATGCTGGAAGGAGGATATTGAACGGTGAGAACAATGCAGCGACGGCCTGAATTTTCGGATTGCAAGTGAAATAAAATACGAGGAAAAGCGGGATGAAAGGGAGGGAGAGGGGGGGGGGAGGGAATAAAATACAGGAAGAGCATTATAAATGAAAAACACGAGAGTTCGAAGTGGGATGAACTGTGAGTGTCATTGAAAAAAATATTTTAGTACAATGCGACGTAAATTTAGAGGTCGTCTCAAGCGCAGAATTTTCGCGATTACAGTATGAGAGAGAGAGAGAGAGGGCGGGCAAGACGAGAAAAAAAATGGCAAAATATATGGTGGTTTTGGACTTGTGCGCGCGCGTGCATGGAGATGAGCGGAAACAAGACAAAGGCGCAATGTCTCTCATTTAGAATATTCCTTTCTTCATCCCTCCCCTCACTTTTCTTTTCATATTTTTCAACATCCGAGGGTCTTATGATGCGCTGACACAGAATATTTTTCTCGGGCGTCAACGCGGATCGATGCATAACCCGCGGCGGGTAGGGTTGCTTTTCATTTTTTTTTTATTTTTAAACGACCGAATTTCCGAACTAAAAAAAATGTAGCCCATAGTTTAAGGCCGGAAATTCGGAAAAAACATGGAGGGGGGGGGGGCGGAGGGGAATTCACATGATGATGAAAGGATGTGACGCATTGTGTGCATATCGAGTGGTCGATTTTTCGTTTTATTTTTCTCTACCTCTGGTTTGCTCCCTCTCTCTCGCGCGGGCACAGCCCGCGGGCATATCTGGGTACCTTTTCATTCAGTGCAAGTTCGAAAACGAGAACGCGTCATTAAAGCTATACGTTGGACTCGGAAGAGCCCGCTATGCCGATCATTGTCTGGCCATTAGCGCATTTTCCTGGCGTGCCCATTTACCTCTTCTTCACTGTTCCTTTCTCCCATGCAGTCCAGTTACTCGCCGTTTCTCCTTCTCTTTCGTGTAGCAAAATACTGCACGACTCTCTTCAAAGTTTTTCACTAGTTTTTTTTTTGTTTTTTTTTTTACACTGCGCAATACTCGTTGGAGATAACGATTTCTGGAATATCTGTATCGTTGGGTGGATAAGGGCTCGCCTTTCCAACGTCGATGAAAATATTTCTTTTCCCCTCCTCCATTCATTTTCAACCGTCTCCCTTTTATCCCCCCCCCCCGCCCCCGCTTTCTCATTATTCACCTTTAATGCAACTCTTTCAAATTATCCCTCATTCGTTTTATTTCCACGGAGATAATGTCGACTGACGCGAGAGGCATTAGTGGAGCTTGGAAGAATCCGTTGATATCGTAATATTTAATTATGTATTTCAATTAGTCTGTGACGTTGTTTTCCGCGAAAGGGAAATTACTCGGTAACTATCCATTGATGAGAGATTTTCGTAGGGTAATCAGGTTTTAAAGGATTTCCGGGAGCGATGTTAGTGGCGAGGGTGGCGGGGACAGGGGAGGATCCACCCTGCTATCCGATAATTCATAAATGATCTTTTTTTTTTATTAGATCGAAATGGCTCTCTTCAGGATTACAACGGGAAAATTTTAGTAAGAATTAGCGTTCCATTGGGTGATCGTGTTGCATTTTTTACTTTCGTAAAATAGTAAATAGTAGAGTTCACTATCTTCAACAAATATTATGCAAACGTCTCGACAATTTTTAGCGAAGGGTAAACAAATTTTACTGAGGAGTTGGAGTATTTTTCGCGGAAAACAAGATAACTTTTATTAAGGAGTCAACAAATTTTACTGAAGCTGTCCGCCATTTTTCCCGATCGACCGAAGTAGTATACCATTCTATAATGAAGCGGTAATTTCTGCAGAATTTTTCTCTCCATGCAGTTGAATGGAATTGCATCTTCGTCGAAAGAAATGATGGGAATTTTATTTTTACAATGCCTGCCGAAAAAGTTCATCTTTCGGTACGGTTTTTCGTGCGTAAAGTGGTGCTTTTCCGTGCAGTGTGCGTAAAAGTCGGAGGTCGTGCGTAAAGTGAAACTCGTGCATAAAGCTACGCTCACACATCACATCACTTTGCCCTCCACAACTCCTCTCAAAGCGAATTTCGGCAGGTATTGCAAAAAATTGGGGCTGCAACACGTGGGTATTGCCTTTTTCGCCTCGTGTGATCGGCTAGCACTCGTGCGAAAAAGTGCTACTTTACGCCCTAGGTGCACAATATACTATTGGCTCACGATTTATCAAGAATAACTGAACTGATCGCAGTGATGAATGACGCAATCGATTTGTCTTCACGTAACTTAGTACTGATTAGATTTTGATTACTATCGGCAAGCGATTCGCCCGTTTTTAGCAATTTACTCTGTAAAATGCGTCGTAAATAGCTCAACTATGAGCGTATTTAAGGAGTGAAAAATAGTGACAGGTATTGCAAAAAATTGGGTGTGCAACACGTGCGCCCTACCTTTAAAAAAGTGGAACGCATTCCCCCTACCTAATTCTCAACTGTTGAAAATTCGCCTTTTTCGCTTCGTGTGATCGCTTAGCACTCGTGCGAAAAAGTGCTACTTTACGCACTGGTTGCACAATATACTATTTGAATTGGGTTGAATTTTACAGCAAAATTGCTTAATTTTCCAGAAATTTGCCAGGAGTGTTTCAAAATTTTCCACATTTCCATTAATTTTCACCCAACAATTGATCCAAAATTCTCGATATTCCTCGATTTAAGTAATTATGCCCGCCCAAGTGATTTATTTTTCCCCTGGAATCGGTATTCAAAGGCCTCCGATAAGCGATATGAGAATTAAAGGTTGTGGATGGTCGCGGAAGAAGGAGAAAAGCGAGGGGATGGGATTAATAAGTTGTCTGGTGTCTCTATATAAATACGGTCCGCACCACCGATTGCTGGGACACGGTTGCGCGTTTCACCATTGCGCACACTCAACTGAAAATCCCTCATTTCACTCCATCTCTCACATTATAATGTATCCACTGTCTCCCTTCAGTACCACCCCCTACACGTGTCCTCCTCCCTTGCTGTGCGCATTCATTCGCTATCTCTGTTGTTCCCGTACCGACGTCGGGCGTCGTCGTTGTAGTTGGACTCGCCGCGACGTTAAAACCCGCCACTCGCTCAGTTACAGGCCAAGCGCGACGCCAACAACACACGATATCATCCCTCTCGCTTCCCAGTTTAATAATCCACCACCAGAAGTCATTTGTTTTGTTGTCCCATAATAACACAATTATCATTTGAAAAATAATCAATTAAATCAATTAATTAAACAGCCAAATGTTTTATTAATGAGTCAATTAAATTGTTCTCATTGCTAAATTTTATGTGTCACAATTTAAAGCGTTAAGTCGCTAATTGAGTTTGATATTGCGACGAGTCAAGTGATTGGGTATTAAAATAATAAACTCAATTGAAAAAACTTTATCTAATATTATAAATAAGACATGTTTGACGTGTTTGAAAATTGTTCTCTCAGTTTTGAATTCACGGAAAACTTTTCGTGACCACCTGTGAAGCGAGCCTCACGTGATATTGGAAATTCATTGGGGTATATACGTCAAATATTTTATGTGAATGAGAGAAGTTGAGATCAGATTACCGCTGAACAGAATAAAATAGAATTTTCTAGGCGTAGATTTGTATTGTAATATTTGGGAGAGAGTATTGGGAGATTGAACGGGGCTGGTGTGATAGTGAAGTGACGAGTTAGGGAGGAAAAAGTACTCCTTGTGGCAACTCATCCAAGTCCATTACAAGTTCTATTGGCAACTGTGAATATCCTACAGGTACGGATGCATGATAAGACTGGCTAGGGTGAATTGATCGTCGATCTTGATTCATGCGATGCTGAACCGTTACTCCGTGATCCGAGGGAGATGAATACATGTGATAATTCAGTTCCTGTTTCACTATTTACCGGTTCACCCGGGAATTTAATTGATAAGTGAAGGGATAGGAAGTCACTTGGAGCGATTTTTTTCGATTCGAGTGCGAGCTAATGCTCCGGCAATGATGAATGATAGAAGACGAGTGTTTTGAGACAGATAATAATTTTCGGGAACAACAGGGAATAATTTTTTTTTGAATTTTTTAGGGGAATTTTGAATATATTCGAGATTAAGATGTTTAGGATATTTTGGGGCTCATCTGGAAATGAAGGAGAAATCATTTTTTTGTTAGGTCGTCATCGGTATTTTCATTTTCGAATTTTGACATTTCAATTTCGCTGCTTTTTTTTTTGTAGCAGAACACATGGAAATTGCGAGACATGTGGGATTCACTCGAAATTTTTTTAAATATATAATTGTGGTAATCACGTATTTTTCAAGCAAGAATTTAGAGAGCTTTACATATGAATTTCAGGTATTTGATTGTTTAGAAAATATGCAATATGCAGAATTAGATTTTTCTTCGGTGGATGAATTAAAGAATCATTTTCTTTAAATTTCAACTGATTTTTTAAACTGTGGACAATTGGGAACTTCAGTCCAACAATATTTTAGAATGCGTATTATTACGGATCACCGTTAAATTGAATTTTTGATGAAAATCATGTATTCATACTTAGGAAACAATATAAAATTATATCGCATTATTTTCTACAGTTTTAAAGAGAGCAAATTCAGCAACAATTTTATTGAAATTTTCACTGTCTTCAATTTGAATTCAATTCAAGTAAGCCGTTCAAGGAATGCCCTATTGCACATGGAAATTTCAGGACAATCGGAGCTTTCATTTTAGATTATCATTAGAATTCCAACCGCATCTAGAATTTTCAAGTTTATTTTCAAAATTGAACATCTCCTCCAGCTAAATTTTGGATGGATACAATATTGATGAAAAAACCGTTCGACAAATTTCCAAATTATTGTTTGATGTTCTTTCTCATACAAATCGATAAATTCTTGAAAATCCTTTTCCACGACAAAATGACTGTCAATGGCGTACAAACGAGCAATTATTAAAAATTGCAGGAATTTTTTTTTATATCACGCGCAATTTTCTAAAAATGTAGTTTGTCTCAGGAAGGATTGCCGAATACTGGAATAAACATGTTCTTGAAATTTGTATTTTTGGATGGAACTCGAAGGGTTGAGTGGAGATGAGAGGCTGGCATGTAATTTCCCAGGAGCGTCGAAGTGTATGAGCATTCTCTCGTAAAAGAGCACTGAGCAAATACCGAGAACGAGATTTCGGGTGAATCAAGTGCTCTTTCCATAAATTTTATTATTATTTTGTTGGCTCTCGTGGCGTTTCTCCCCTCGTTTAATTAAAACGAAACTTCATTTGGAGGAGACAGATAGTGATTGGGTCACATTGCATTCTGGTAGTTGGTGTGTATAGCTAGGGTACCACTCGTGAAAAGATGAATTGGCGGATTGGACAGTGACGGTTATCTCTGGGCGGGGCTACCGCACACACACACTCACACACACACACATGTAGTCACTGTGTACAGTGTTGTTGCCACAGATGAGTATAGAAAGTAATAGATAGAGGCAATGAGGTGCACTCACTTGGCGGCTCTCGGCCGTTACCGATTTAGACGACATCCGGACTACTCCATCCTCCGTTATCCGTCTTCATATCATCAAATTTACTAACACCTGGTTCAATCAGTCATTTTTTACTAGACAAATTGATGGGTTGGAACTGGAAAAAATTTGTTTTCATTTTTTTTAAACAATTTGCGCAACATTTCGGGAAAAAGTTGAATATTTTCGGTGGTCTCTATTAAAAATGGAATTCAATCAATCAAAATTGAAATTGAAATTAATATTTCTCTAGTATTTGACTTGAGTAATTTTTGAACAAGTTCACAATTGTCGAGCATTTGGTAAAAGGAAAAATTTCCCGGGAAGTTCAGTGAATTAAATTTTGATATGTGCATGTGTGAAACTAAAATTGTCAGTCTCCAGAAATTCTACCATAAAACATTAAATTTTCAACATTTGAGTGACGTGCAATTAAAGCGTAATTATTTTATGAAAATTTTTGAATAGTTTTACCGAAAAATTTTGCCTGATTAAAAAAAATCGTCTTTGCGATGCAAAAATGATAGAATGGTAAAAAATGAATAGTATGAAATGAGCATCAACGGAGGATGATGGCTCCCAGGGTGAAGAAGGAAGAGCCCGGCATCCTTCCAATAAAAATTCTACCTCTCCGGTGGTTCGACCTCACATCACGCGGGGGTTAATCTACTTTAGCTTTACGCCGTTCGATGTTGCTCTGTCGCACGAGGGGATTTTAATTTAAATTCCTCGGCTGCTCCAGCACTGTGCGTTGATACCAACGTTTCAGTTTATATTTTTCCGTCAGTATCGTCTCAACCCCTATCGAATGCTCAGTATCTTGCGCCGATGAATTCAGTTGATGTGAAAAAAAAATAGGGTGAAAAATTTATTTTTTTCGCACTGTCACTCTCAGGGGCTATTATCGAAATGAAAAAAAACGCGCGTGTGTCACCGGAATTGAACTAATGAAATGTATGAAGATGCAGAGCTCAATGGAAAGGGCAATTTGTACTTTTGAATTCCGGAGTGGTCGGCGAAAGGTGTTCCCAATCGTGAACACAACCGGAGTGACCGAATTAATTTGAGCAAAGGAAAAAAAAACTCACGAAGTTATGAATGATTCTTAAAGAAATTATCGGAATTGATAGTTTTTTTTTTCATTCTTTCCTATTTTCTTGATTGCATTGCTTCACTAATTTCGTGTCTGCCATTTTTCCGTTTAATTAGCCGTCGGACTTAGAAGTCCTTGAGATCGGTTGAGATATTACGAGATCCCTTGGAGCCCTGAAAATATTTTTTTTTATCTTTCAAATTTGCTTCATTTTTCTCGCACAATTCATATCGCCTTAAATATGAAATATGACAATTTTTCTCAAATCAACAATTTAATTCCCATAAAAATTAAACTTTTTAAATTACTATAATTTTATTCTCAACTCGAAACTATTTTATCCAACCAAATTCTCAATATTCAACCCGCCACTGGTCGCGCCAACTTTCCGGTAATGCTTACGCGCGCGATGAGAGAAACTCTCACGGCTACGCGCGCATTCGATGAGACAATATTTCATCGTACTTAGTACTTACGTCTTAAATTTGGAACCAATTATATTAATATATTATTTACATTGTGTAAACAAAAATTGCGAAGATTTCGGCGTTTCCCCATCCCACCGCCCCACCACCGTTCAGCTTTTCGGCCTTTATCGGCCGCGATCGAGCTCACCTGAAGCGCGCTTCTCGCCAACTGCCTTTAGGCGCGCAGTGAGAGAATCTCTCACATTTTGTGACGGAGCTTGATAAAATTTTTTTTTAAATTAATTACGAATGTTAGGCCATTCGGACCGGTTTCAGAGGTAAGAGGAATAGTTACTTGGGGTATAGAAGAATTTTCACCGAAAAATATCGAGTTTTCGGTCAAGTTTTCCATACTCTGAAAGAAAGCGTGAGTCAAAACATACAATAATTTTTCGGTGCATGCTAAATATCTCAGTATCCCCCCCCCCCCTCTCTCTCTCTCTCCTTCGCCATCCATCAGATTATTCGCCATCTATCGAGACGGCTACGATGTGAGCAAAGCCACTGAAATACTCTAAAATATCCCCCAGCTTAGATGGACTATTTCCTCCCGGATTTTTGCTCCCCCGAGGTGTAGTGAAACGAATGGTCCCTGCTCTTACCGCCTCACACTGAATCCCAGTCTGAGAAACAGCCGAATTTGCCGATCTGTGGGTGGAGGGAGTGGGAGGGGTGTCATCGAGTGAACAAATCAAGCGACATTTTTTCCTTTCCTCACCGTTTACATTTCAATCCTCGCGGAAAGGACTTTTCCTGTGTTCTCACATCGGCCAAATTGAAAATAGAGATGGGTAAAAGAGCTGCTGGTGAAAAAAAAAAACACAAAAAACATCCGATGAGGGAAAAAGGAATGTGATATTAAATTCAACATGAATTTTTACACGAGGCCATAAAAATTCGATAACCGAGATTGAATTTATAATGAAAGCGGTTTGATCGCTAGGTAAAATAAATCCGTGGATGGAAGACATGGGCGAGGTGGAGGGGGTAGGAGGAGTAGAAAGGGGTGAATGTAGCCAGGGATCCTCGTCTCTTCCATTTGCACCTTTCTACGCGGACGTTTATCGAAATCCGATAGCGTGGAGGAGAGGGGGTGGGAGGAAGGGGGCGGGTAAAGGGAGGTTGGGAGGGGGTGTTGGATATTTCCAACCGATAATCGAGAACGCGCAAGTGAGGCCCGACAGTTCCCCCGCTGCGGGTCGTTAATCGCGACACGTCGCACATCGCGACCTTCTAACTATAACTGTATATGCATGAACCCTAGCGTCAGGCTATGCTCTTCACTTGGCGTGAATCCCGCATAGTCCAGATTTTGAGGATCGATAAGAGCTGTAGTAGGCAATACACGAGCCCGAGGCGCAACGTCTGCTGCAAAGTGTCTTACAAGATTCTACTGTCCTACTTGACAACAGACTTCAAGGGGGATAACGAAAAAAATATCCTCCCAATATACTTTCGCAATCGGCCTCCATTTGTGGCAGAGGGGGCAGGGGGAAGTTCAGGGAATGATGGATCAATGAGAAACAGGGGATGTGTTCAATTTCAATTTGGATTTCCTCCGGGGGAGTATTGCGCACCGTGTGCAATGATTCGTACAGAAATATCAGGAAATGACGAGGATGACCATAAAGCAGAATTTTACATTGAGTTTTCAATTCTTAGGGGAACAAAATTTATTCAGATTTCCGGATTTTCGGGGAAAGGTTACAATGAAGTTTCATCATCTGCAATGATTTTTCGTACGAATTCTGAATTTTGGGGGATGAAAATCGTTGAAATATTTGGGCAACTGTCGCTTAAATTTGAGAAATAATGTTGGCACTTTTAATTTTTAATTTATAGAACATTCGGAGGCTTTTGCTACGCGAAGATACAAATTCAGTAGAAATCATTGCTGCGGTACATAATCGAGTCGTACATCGGCGGATTGGAAAAAATTGCTGTACCGTTTCAGTAATATTTGTTGGCTGCTGAGTCAAAGTTATGGAGGGGTACGAGAAAAATTATCCACCCGGTCAGCAGTAAAACTTATTGAACCTGAATGAAACTAAATAAGCACTGCGTTCGATTTTGAACACTTTGGAATTGTAAGTTCCAGAGTTCTGACCTGCACAGAGCAATGTTTACAATTTCTTACTACACGCCGAGTTATTCCTTATGTAGCTGTTTATTATAAGGGAGAAGTTTAATAAGGGACAATGTTCGAGTGAGGAGAATAAGAATAATCAGTTACGGGTTTTCACTTAACCTTTAGTTTATTTTACTATATAACAAGAGGACCTCCGATGAGGTATTTCTATCACGAGATTTTGTTCTATACTGATTTGAGAAAA